>CM065597.1:13782967-13843885 GCA_033119425.1 Bufotes viridis | reverse complement strand
TTCCAGCCCCAGCAGCAGCATCTGAGTAAGTGCACCTGGGTGTCCAGGGTCCACAGCACTAAGTTGTGTGACCCTAGACCCCCCAGGGTGCAACCCCCTCCACCACATTCTTTTTGTGGGGCATTTTTTTTTTTTTTTGCGTGCGCTGACTGTGGTCGGCGCTCTTAGCGTCCGGCCACTGTTAGTGCATCACTCACCCCACTGCTGATCACCACTATCAGCTAGTCAGGCATTTTTTTTTTTTTACACTTTTCCTTTTTTCAGTTAGGTTCTTTTTTTTAGTTAGTTTAGTGCGCGAACACCTGGCCCCACACACACGCACACTTCAATAAAGTTTATTTTACACGCACGCACACACACACGCACAACACACACACCCATGGCCCACCGGTTGTTCTCGGTGGAGGAGGCATACGCCCAGATGCTCTCCGACACCGAGAGCGCAAGTGAGGATGAGGATGACCCCACATTCCTCCTGTCATCCGCATCCTCCTCATCATCATCTGATGATGATGAGCTCCCAAGGCGGCGGAGACGCCGCCAGGCGGAGCCAGGGTCCCTACATGCTAGGGACCTCGTGGCCAGCACTAGTACGAGCAGCCCTGGGACTCGTACTAGTTTTCCGGCCCACCAGCCAAGTGCACCTGAGCCCCCTTCAGGTGAAGCGAGTCTGGTGCATCCCAGTGGACTATCAGCCTGCGATTCCTGAATTTGTTGGCAATCCAGGAATCCAGATTCCCACAGTGGGATTTAATGAAATAGACTATTTCAGTTTTTTTCAGTAACCCACTTGTGAATCTGATGGTGGAGCAGACGAATCTGTACGCCCAACAGTTCGTCGCTCAGCACCCAGGCTCTTTTGGCCAAGCCCGGTGGCTGGACGCCAGTCAGTGCAGCCGAAATGAGGGACGTTTTGGGGCCTCGTGCTGCACATGGGCCTGGTCAAAAACCAAGTGCCAGGCATTACTGGAGTGGGACGTCCTCTACCAAACCCCACTGTACAGTATGGCTATGGCACGTACCGGTTTGAGGCCATACGGAAATGTCTGCATTATGCAAATAATGCAGCATGTCCCCCGAGGTGATCCCGCCTATGACCGGCTGTACAAGATACGGCCGATCATAGATCACTTTGGCGCCGCATTGCGCAGGCCTACGTACCTGGAAGGGAGGTCGCGGTTGATGAGTCTCGTTGCTTTCAAGGGAGACTCATTTTCCGCCAATACATTCCCAGCAATCGAGCGAGGTATGGCGTAAAACTATACAAAATTTGTGAGAGTACCTCAGGGTACACTTACAAATTTCATGTTTACGAGGGACGAGATTCCCATATTCAACCCCCAGAAAGTCACCCCACTACTGGATAAGGGTTACCACCTGTACGTGGATAACTTTTATACCAGTATTCCCTTGTTCCAGGCCCTCTCCGCCAGATCCACGTTCGCTTGTGGGACCGTGCGGAAAAATCATCGCGGCCTCCCTACCTACCTCCAGGTACCTATCCCCAGGGGTGAGACCCGTGCCCTTACCAGCGACAACCTGTTGCTGGTCAGATATAAGGACAAGAGGGATGTCCTTGTACTGACCACAATCCATGGTAACGGCATCACCCCAGTCTCTGTGCGAGGAACCGCGGCAACGGTCCTCAAGCCCGATTGTATCGTCGACTACAATCGGTATATGGGAGGAGTTGATCTATCTGATCAAGTCCTCACACCATATAATGCCATGCGCAAAACCCGGGCATGGTACAAAAAGGTTGCGGTCTACTTGGTACAGGTTGCCATGTACAACGCTTTTGTACTATCCCGAAGCGCTGGCAGCACAGAGACTTTCCTCCAGTTCTATGAGGCAGTCCTCAAGGACCTGATCTTTTCAGACCGGGAAAGAGCAGGTCGGAGTACCTCGGGAATTGAGGCCACCGGGTCGTCCCTGGCCAACATTTTCCAGGTGTGATCCCCATACTGGAAAAAGGACGATTCCAAAAAGTGCAGTGTGTGTCACAAGAGGGGATTCGGAAGGACACCACTACTCAATGTGACACGTGCCCCGATCATCCGGGCTTCTGCATTGACGGTTGCTTCAGGGAGTATCACACTTTCATGGAGTTCTAAATTATTATAATTCCCTACAGTCCCCTAGGAAAAACATAACATTATGGCTCTCAGACTTTGGAAACACGGAAACAACTTTTTTTTTTTTTCCAAAAATTATTTTATTGTATATAAGTTTTTAAAAAAATGTTGTTTTAGTGTATCCAAAGTCTGGGAGCCATACATATTGGGCATCGTCACGTCCGTAACAATCTTATGTATAATAATAAAATATTACCTAACCCCTCAGATAAACACCCTTTTAAAAATAAATTAAAAACCATGTTAAAAAAAAAAAAAATTTGTCACCTTAGATCCCAAAAATTATAATAGCACGTCATAAAAAAAAAGTGTAATAGTGTGCGATCAAAAAGTCATATGCCCCCCAGAATAGTGCCAATAAAACCGCCATCTTCTCACGCAAAAAATGAGCCCCTACATTAGATAGTTACCCCAACAACAAAAAAAAATTAGATCCCAGGCTATGGAGATAGTAAAATTATTTATTTTTTCTTCCTAAAATGATAAAATAGACATATTAGGTATCGACGCGTCCTTAATACTCTGCCCTACAAAAATAACATTAGACCCAGCCTCTCGAATATACAGCGTTAAAAAAATAAAATAAAAACGGTGCCAAAACAACCATGTTTTGGCAAATTTCCGCTTTAATCCATATTTTCCGGTAATAAAGCAAGGGTTAACAGTCAAACAAAACTAAATAGTTATTGCCCTGATTCTGTAGTTTTCAGAAACACCCCTTATGTGGTCGTAAACTGCTGTATAGCCACAAGGCAGGGCATAGAACGAAGGGAACGCCACATGGTTTCTGGAAGGCAGATTTTTATTTTTATACCATGTCCCATTAGAAGCCCCCTGATGTAGCCTAGACTAGAAACTCCAAAAAAGTGACCCCATCTAAAAACTACACCCCTCAAGGTATTCAAAAATTACTTTACCAACTTTGTTAACCCTTTAGGTGTTCCACAAAACTTAATGGCGAATGTAGAAATAATTTTAGAATTTCCATTTTTTGTTATCTTGCCTCAAAACAGTGTAATATAGAGCAACCAAAAATCATATTTACCCTAAAATAGTCCCAAAACAACAACCACCATATCCTGTAGTTTCCTAGATGGGGTCACTTTTATGGAGTTTCTACTCAAGGGGTGCAGCAGGGGGCTTGAAAGGGTACATGGTGTAAATAAACCAGTCCTGCAAAATCTGCCTTCCAAAACCATATGGCGTTCCCTTCTTCAATGTCCTGCCGTTTAGCCAAATAGTAGTTTACGACCACATATGGGGTGTTTCTGCAAACTACAGAATCAGGGCAACCCATATTGAGTCTTGTTTGACTGTTAACCCTTTATTTCCAGTAATAAAGTAAGGGTTAAAATGGAAAATTTTCCCAAAAATCGAAATTCCAAAATTGTTTCTCCATCTTCCATGAACTGTTGTGGAACACCTAAAGGGTTAACAGAGTTTGTAAACCCAGCTTTGAATACCTTGAGGGGTGTACTTTCTTAGATGGAGTCACTTTTTGGAATTTCTATGCTAGGGTGCATCAGGGGGCTTGCAATAGGACATGGTGTTAAAAAAACAGTCCCGCAAAATCTGCCATTCAAAACCCATATGGCGTTCCCTCCTTCAATGTCCTCCCGTTTGGCCAAACAGTAGTTTAGGACCACACATGGGGTGTTTCTGCAAACTAGAGAAACAGGGCAACCCACATTGAGTTTTGTTTGGCAGGTAACCCTTACTTTATTACTGGAAAAATGGATTATAATGGAAAATTTTCCAAAAATAGAAATTCGAAATTGTTTCTCCATCTTCCATGAACTGTTGTGGAACACCTAAAGGGTTAACAACGTTTGTACAATCAGTTTTGAATACCTTGAGGGGTGTAGTTTCTAAAATGGCGTCATTGTTGGGTGGTTTCTATTATGTAAGCCTCACAAAGTGACTTCAAACCTGAACTGGTCCATAAAAGTGGGATTTGGAAAATTTCTGAAAAATTTCAAAATTTGCTTCCAAACTTCTAAGCCTTGTAACATCCCCAAAAATAAAATAGCATTTCCCAAATACTCCAAACCTGAAGTAGACATATGGGGAATGTAAAGTCATCACTTTTTTGGGGGTATTACTATGTATCATAGAAGTGGAGAAACTGAAACTTTAAAATTTGCTAAATTTTGCAATTTTTTTGTAAAATTTGTATTTTTATGCAAAAAATAAACTTTTTTGACCCAATTTTAGTAGTGTCATGAAGTACAATATGTGACGAAAAACAATCTCAGAACGGCCTAGGTAAGTAAAAGCGTTTTAAAGTTATTCACACTTAAAGTGACAGTGGTCAGATTTTGAAAAATGGCCTGGTCCTAAGGTGAAAATGAGCCCGGTCCTTAAGGGTTAATGTAACTTTGTGACCGGTCACTTTGGGCCGTTATCATATGTGACTACAGCACAACACAACTTATCACACGTGACTCTCCGTGATATCATAGGAGAGAACATACGACAGTCTCATCATTACACGTGTGCTGTGTCACATGTTACCGATTATATTAAAGGGTTTCTGTCACCAACTTTTGACATTATAAGCTGTCTGACATTAGCTATGTGCTAATGTCAGACCAGCTTGATAATGTCTTTTTTATAAAAATCCGCTGTATATATAGTCTGAAAAACTTACTTTTATATTATGTAAATTAGCCTCTAGGAGCAGGGGGCGTTGCCCTGCTCCTAGCGGCTCGTCAGCAACCTGCTCTGTGATTGGCGCAGGCGCGGTGAGCAGAGGACAGCAGGCACCAGCGTCCTCTGCTCACCGCGCCTGCGCCGACACTAGAGCGGCGGCACGGGCGCGCGATTTCAGAACGAGACAGTGCAGGAGGATCGCTGCCCTGCACTGTCAATCAAAGTGTGAAGGGCGTGCCCAGCAGGTTGCCAGACGGAGGCCGCTAGGAGCAGGGCAACGCCCTGCTCCTAGAGGCTAATTTATAATATAAAAGTAAGTTTTTCAGACCTATATACAGCGGATTTTATAAAAGACATTATCAAGCTGGTCTGACGATTAGCACGCAGCTAATGTCAGACAGCTTATATGTCAAAAGTTGGTGACAGAAACCTTTAAACTGATGTTTCATGTCACCCAAGCGCAATCTCCTGCAGTCTATGAATGGCCAGTCAGCAATTATTACATCAGGTCTGAGCAACACGAGCCTCCGGTTGTGATCAGTTCCCCCATTATTAATCTACAGTCTATGGGGCCCAATCCTCCCAATATTAATCTACAGTCTATGGAGCTCATCCCCGGCTGTAAGATTCGGCTAATTTATGACAAGGCACGTATTTTTATGCATATTTCCAGGTGTAAATATTAGCACATTTCCCTGGTCTGGAGCCTGTCCATCTGTCAAAAACAGCATAAAACTGGCTGCGAGACTAAATTTTGTCACGTCTCCAGTCAAAAAGGGAATTGCAACTTTTTTTTTTTTTTTTACAACGGAAATAGTTGCAACTGCCTTGATAAAATGACCCCCTCCCCATGTGCATGGGTAGAGGAGAGATGTGAGGAGATGTGGAGAGCAGTATGTGACATCCATGGAGATTTATGAGACCTAATGATAACATGCAGGAAGGTATAATATAATGCAGGGAATATGACGCATGGAGTGTATTTGGGGCAGCTCACTACGTACGGTACATACCGGGGGAGATTTATCAAAACTGATGTAAAGGGAAACTGGCTTAGTTAACCAAAGCAACCAATCAGATTCCACCTTTCATTTTTCAGAGCTCCTTTGGAAAATAAACAGTAGAATCTGATTGGTTGCGATGGTTAACTAAGCCAGTTTCCCTTTACACCAGTTCTGATAAATCTCCCCCGGTATGTACCGTACGCAGTGAGCTGCCCCAAATACACTCCATGCGTCATATTCCCTGCATTATACCTTCCTGCATGTTATCACCAGTTTCGATAAATGTCCCCCCTATTGTGTTACAGATTGGCGCACGTCTATTATAAATTTAGTGTACTTTTTCCCTCCTCTTAGCCGCGCTCCTTTCTAATGGGGGTCATTTCTCACGCTCGTCTGTAGTGGATTAGCCCGTCAGTATTTTGCATAGTATTTATAAAGCGTCGCACAGCGGGCAATGAATGCGGCATCTTTATATTCGCAGGTGGATCGTGTGCCATTAGACTACTGGTCGGTTGGCTCACGAATTAGGTGCAAAAAGGTCTCATATTAAATAAAAAGTCACATCCACGTACACATTTATGTTTGCGAAAAGGCGCATGTATGCCGTAATTTTTTTTAATAAAATTGTTGCGTGGCCGTACACAAAGCTGAGAAACAAAACTACACCCCCTGGAGGGAAGTAAAAGTATGACTCATTTTCCTCCAAATTCACAATACAAAAGGCGCACCTACATAAATAGGCCAAAGAAAACATAGTAAATGTGTCAAAACAAGAAAAACAGGCACCACTATAATAAATGACCCCTAAAAAGACTTAGTACATGCCATAAACTCCACATTGTGGCCGCTTCTCCAGTGATATCCGCCGTCTAGACTACAACACACTGACAGTACACAGCAGACTGCCTAATACACATCATAATCCTGTCATATAGCCTCCATACTCACCAGAATACACCGCAGACACATGGAAGAGAAGCACAACGAGGGGAACATCTTCCTTTGATATATTGGGGCCCCGAGTGACAAGAACATCTTCTTCATCTTCCTTTGAAATATTAGGGGCCCTGAGTGACAAGAACAAACGGTAAGTGTCCCCCAGACGAGCGCAGCTGTAATAGAGGATCCCAGTCACTCTGTACACTGGAGGAGCTGCGCTCTGATTGGACGGTGCTTACACTTCCCTCCAATAGGAAAATGATTCTCCAGATGATCAGCAGTTACCGGACAGAGCGAGGCTGGAGAGGTTAGACGCTGGAGAAAGTGAAAGTAGAATCTGGGGATTTTCTAGAAAAAATGAGCATTTATAGAAAACCTGTGAAATATCAGGGAGGCCTGGATAAGAACTACCACAAACAAAAAAGCTGGAAAAATCACTCCTGGCTGCTGGGAAAGACACAGCAAGGAGGGACAATGAATTCTGAGGCAGTGGCACTGCAGTCCTACAAGTTCCATACCTGATAGCCTGGCTGCCGATC
The DNA here is from genome assembly GCA_033119425.1 of Bufotes viridis. Classification (NCBI taxonomy): domain Eukaryota; kingdom Metazoa; phylum Chordata; class Amphibia; order Anura; family Bufonidae; genus Bufotes; species Bufotes viridis. Next base: position 13,836,616 of record CM065597.1, on the reverse strand, counting down.
TGTGACTAGTCCTACCAGTGTCGGACTGGGGTGCCTAGGGCCCACCAGTGGAATTAATTTTGGGGGCCCACTCTACCTCTAGCATAAACAAAAATATTACTTGTATATTTTCAGCCTCCCCTGGGAGTCTGACTTTAAGGGATCAGCTGATTTCTCCTCAGGTTCCCGCATTAAATGGGTGACAAGACAACCCCTTTAAATTGGTTGGATATGCCATAACTGTATGACCTGTAGGTTTGAGAATAAGTGTACGGATAAGGCCGCAATCTCAAGATGGGTAAGGATGCCAGTGGTCAGGCTCATGTAAAATCTGTCACCACATACTTCCATGGTAATCCAAGTCAAGTGTCACATGTGCTCTAGTCCCCTGATCAGTGGCGTACACACAATCCATGGGGCCCAGTGCGAAACTGATCCATGGGCCCCCCGCCATCATCCCCCTCCCGCGCCGCCACCCCAGTGGCGGATCCATAGCCTGGTCTCGGGAGGGACATGGGCCCCTGTGTCCCCGCCCACTACTGCCACACCCACACACAGCCCCACCCATATATCAGCGCCCATACCTCTTACACCTAGTGACATCTCCTTTGATGTAGATGTTCTCTTTCTTCATCTTCTCCATTCAGACCAGACCACCATGATGATTTCTTTCAGCCATCGCTCATCTCTGCAGAGTTTGACAGACAGACATCTTAGTTTCCTACCCCCATCAGACTCCCTCAGCCCCCATCAGACCCTCAGATCAGCCCAAAGACCACCATCAGACCCCTAGTCAGCCCCCATCAGACCTCAGATCAGCCCAAAGACCGCAGTCAGCCCCCATCAGACCTCAGATCAGCCCAAAGACCCCATCAGACCTCGTCTGGGAGTAACCCTACACCAGCAGTGCATGCCGGGACTGCCACCCAGTGTGAACATACCCTGTACGCGCAGAGCTGGGCGCGGGGAACGACAGTGACACAATCGTGCTGCAAACCACGACCGCTGGGGGTCTGTCCTGACGGGAAAGCGCGCCCACTGCCATTTAAAGGGAATTATTAAAAAGTCACACCTGTGCTCTGCCCGGGTCCTAGGGGCACGCCCCAAAATCTCACCAGCATCAAGGATACACTCCAGCCGGCCAGACTAGGAGCACTGGTTCTACCCGCTGCCATCCACAGCCCTGGGCAGGACATGCCCACAGCTGCCACCCAGGATAGAGAGAGCAGGGAAAACTCAACAACCCCATCATGCACACCTCCCCACGCACAATAGCGGCTGTGCTCACGCCACGTCATCACCAAGCCCTCAGGCGTGCCCCAGTCACCTTACCTGACGCTGGTGGTGCCGTACTCCTGTCAGCTCCGCGCTCGAGTCCCCTGCCACCTCTCCTCACCACTAGCTCCCGGCCCAGCGTCTCCCTGCCAGCCCGCCCCTTCACCGCTTTCATTGGAAAAGAGGGGAGGAGGCGAGAGCACTGGGCGGCTGGGCCCCGGACGCAGTGCAGCAGCATTACAGGCAGCAGGGGCCAGGGTCCACTCCACAGGTGGCCGGGCCCCCTGGAGTGCCGGGCCCGGTCGCAACTGCGACCCCTGCGACCCTGTATGTATGCCACTGCCCCTGATTCTAACGCTTTTCCCCTATCCTGATCGGTGCTGGTTTGTGACATGCAAATGAGCTGTTTGGTGCAATAAGGGTGTCAGCATTACACCCAAACACCCACCCTTCGGTAGGCAGGGAGGGTGTGTTAGCCTTTGGGCCGTTATCATATGTGACTACAGCACAACACAACTTATCACACGTGACTCTCCGTGATATCATAGGAGAGAACATACGACAGTCTCATCGTTACACGTGTGCTGTGTCACATGTTACCGATTATATTAAAACGATGTTTCATGTCACCCAAGCGCAATCTCCCGCAGTCTATGAATGGCCAGTCAGCAATTATTACATCAGGTCTGAGCAACACGAGCCTCCGGTTGTGATCAGTTCCCCCATTATTAATCTACAGTCTATGGGGCCCAATCCCCCTCCCCAATATTAATCTACAGTCTATGGAGCTCATCCCCGGCTGTAAGATTCGGCTAATTTATGACAAGGCACGTATTTTTATGCTTATTTCCAGGTGTAAATATTAGCACATTTCCCTGGTCTGGAGCCTGCCCATCTGTCAAAAACAGCATAAAACTGGCTGCGAGACTAAATTTTGTCACGTCTCCAGTCAAAAAAGGGAATTGCAACTTTTTTTTTTTTTTTTACAACGGAAATAGTTGCAACTGCCTTGATAAAATGACTCCCCTCCCCATGTGCATGGGTAGAGGAGAGATGTGAGGAGATGTGGAGAGCAGTATGTGACATCCATGGAGATTTATGAGACCTAATGATAACATGCAGGAAGGTATAATATAATGCAGGGAATATGACGCATGGAGAGTATTTGGGGCAGCTCACTACGTACAGTACATACCGGGGGAGATTTATCAAAACTGATGTAAAGGAAAACTGGCTTAGTTAACCAAAGCAACCAATCAGATTCCGCCTTTCATTTTTCAGAGCTCCTTTGGAAAATAAACAGTAGAATCTGATTGGTTGCAATGGTTAACTAAGCCAGTTTCCCTTTACACCAGTTCTGATAAATCTCCCCCGGTATGTACCGCACGCAGTGAGCTGCCCCAAATACACTCCATGCGTCATATTCCCTGCATTATACCTTCCTGCATGTTATCACCAGTTTCGATAAATGTTCCCCCTATTGTGTTACAGATTGGCGCACGTCTATTATAAATTTAGTGTACTTTTTCCCTCCTCTTAGCCGCGCTCCTTTCTAATGGGGGTCATTTCTCACGCTCGTCTGTAGTGGATTAGTCCGTCAGTATTTTGCATAGTATTTATAAAGCGTCGCACAGCGGGTGATGAATGCGGCGTCTTTATATTCGCAGGTGGATCATGTGCCATTAGACTACTGGTCGGTTGGCTCACGAATTAGGTGCAAAAAGGTCTCATATTAAATAAAAAGTCACATCCACGTACACATTTATGTTTGCGAAAAGGCGCATGTATGCCGTAATTTTTTTAATAAAATTGTTGCGTGGCCGTACACAAAGCTGAGAAACAAAACTACACCCCCCCTGGAGGGAAGTAAAAAGTATGACTCATTTTCCTCCAAATTCACAATACAAAAAGGCGCACCTACATAAATAGGCCAAAGAAAACATAGTAAATGTGTCGAAACAAGAAAAAACAGGCACCACTATAATAAATGACCCCTAAAAAGGCTTAGTACATGCCATAAACTCCACATTGTGGCCGCTTCTCCAGTGATATCCGCCGTCTAGACTACAACACACTGACAGTACACAGTACACTGCCTAATACACATCATAATCCTGTCATATAGCCTCCATACTCACCAGAATACACCGCAGACACATAGAAGAGAAGCACAACGAGGGGAAACATCTTCCTTTGATATATTGGGGCCCCGAGTGACAAGAACATCTTCTTCATCTTCCTTTGAAATATTAGGGGCCCCGAGTGACAAGAACAAACGGTAAGTGTCCCCCCAGACGAGCGCAGCTGTAATAGAGGATCCCAGTCACTCTGTACACTGGAGGAGCTGCGCTCTGATTGGACGGTGCTTACACTTCCCTCCAATAGGAAAATGATTCTCCAGATGATCAGCAGTTACCGGACAGAGCGAGGCTGGAGAGGTTAGACGCTGGAGAAAGTGAAAGTGGAATCTGGGGATTTTCTAGAAAAAAATGAGCATTTATAGAAAACCTGTGAAATATCAGGGAGGCCTGGATAAGAACTACCACAAACAAAAAAGCTGGAAAAATCACTCCTGGCTGCTGGGAAAGACACAGCAAGGAGGGACAATGAATTCTGAGGCAGTGGCACTGCAGTCCTACAAGTTCCATACCTGATAGCCTGGCTGCCGATCTGTGACTAGTCCTACCAGTGTCGGACTGGGGTGCCTAGGGCCCACCAGTGGAATTCATTTTGGGGGCCCACTCTACCTCTAGCATAAACAAAAATATTACTTGTATATTTTCAGCCTCCCTGGGAGTCTGACTTTAAGGGATCAGCTGATTTCTCCTCAGGTTCCCGCATTAAATGGGTGACAAGACAACCCCTTTAAATTGGTTGGATATGCCATAACTGTATGACCTGTAGGTTTGAGAATAAGTGTACGGATAAGGCCGCAATCTCAAGATGGGTAAGGATGCCAGTGGTCAGGCTCATGTAAAATCTGTCACCACATACTTCCATGGTAATCCAAGTCAAGTGTCACATGTGCTCTAGTCCCCTGATCAGTGGCGTACACACAATCCATGGGGCCCCGGTGCGAAACTGATCCATGGGCCCCCCCGCCGCCATCCCCCCCTCCGCGCCGCCACCCCAGTGGCGGATCCATAGCCTGGTCTCGGGAGGGACATGGGCCCCTGTGTCCCCGCCCACTATCAAGCCACACCCACACACAGCCCCACCCATATATCGCGCCCATACCTCTTACACCTAGTGACATCTCCTTTGATGTAGATGTTCTCTTTCTTCATCTTCTCCATTCAGACCAGACCACCATGATGATTTCTTTCAGCCATCGCTCATCTCTGCAGAGTTTGACAGACAGACATCTTAGTTTCCTACCCCATCAGACTCCCTCAGCCCCCATCAGACCCTCAGATCAGCCCAAAGACCACCATCAGACCCCTAGTCAGCCCCCATCAGACCTCAGATCAGCCCAAAGACCCGCAGTCAGCCCCCATCAGACCTCAGATCAGCCCAAAGACCCCATCAGACCTCGTCTGGGAGTAACCCTACACCAGCAGTGCATGCCGGGACTGCCACCCAGTGTGAACACATCCCCTGTACGCGCAGAGCTGGGCGCGGGGGGAACGACAGTGACACAATCGTGCTGCAAACCACGACCGCTGGGGGTCTGTCCTGACGGGAAAAGCGCGCCCACTGCCATTTAAAGGGGAATTATTAAAAAAGTCACACCTGTGCTCTGCCCGGGTCCTAGGGGGCACGCCCCCCAAAATCTCACCAGCATCAAGGATACACTCCAGCCGGCCAGACTAGGAGCACTGGTTCTACCCGCTGCCATCCACAGCCCTGGGCAGGACATGCCCACAGCTGCCACCCAGGATAGAGAGAGCAGGGAAAACTCAACAACCCCCATCATGCACACCTCCCCCACGCACAATAGCGGCTGTGCCCACGCCACGTCATCACCAAGCCCTCAGACGTGCCCCAGTCACCTTACCTGACGCTGGTGGTGCCGTACTCCTGTCAGCTCCGCGCTCGAGTCCCCGCCACCTCTCCTCACCACTAGCTCCGGCCCAGCGTCTCCCCTGCCAGCCCCGCCCCTTCACCGCTTTCATTGGAAAAGAGGGGAGGAGGCGAGAAGCACTGGGCGGCTGGGCCCCGGGACGGGTACAGCAGCATTACAGGCAGCAGGGGCCAGGGGTCCACTCCACAGGTGGCCGGGCCCCCCTGGAGTGCCGGGCCCGGTCGCAACTGCGACCCCTGCGACCCCTGTATGTATGCCACTGCCCCTGATTCTAACGCTTTTTCCCCTATCCTGATCGGTGCTGGTTTGTGACATGCAAATGAGCTGTTTGGTGCAATAAGGGTGTCAGCATTACACCCAAACACCCACCCTTCGGTAGGCAGGGAGGTGTGTTATGGAATTGGCGCATGCACAGTACAGCCATGATGCTTGCTCTGGCGGGACCCGTCACTGAAAGCTGGGGGGCAGCACTGGACACAATAAGGAGAAGAGGCTTTGGTAACGCAGGGATGCCCTAATTGCACCAAACAGCTTATTTGCATATAATACAAATCCCCGATTTCCCAGGAATACAGCTGAAACCCACAGGTATAAGCAGCAAATTTCTCCTGTTCCCCATTCATAGCAAAGAGTGATCACGTGATACCCTCCAGTGGTAGTCACTCTTTGCAGCAGCTCTCCAGTCTGACTTTGTATAATACACAAAAAAGGGGGTCAGTCAGCACATCCCTGAAAGCAGGTGCACCTAGCGAAATATACATACAAACAGAAAAAATGCAACAGCACTCTGCAACCAGCACTCTGCCCTGCCTCTATGCTAGAAGCTATCAGAGGCGTTAGTGTACATTTTGATCAAAAGGTAATAAGCCACTCGCCGCGCCAAGGCCGCCTCAATGAGTGGTCCTAACGCTAAATCCTACCTGTTATGGCCCTATGACGGATCTCAATACCGGAAAAGAGAAACGGTAGTGCAAAGAGCCTAAGAGAGGCTGATAATGCACCAACCCTCATATCACGGCATACAGTATTATATATGCTGTGTATAACAAATTATCTCACCCGTACCTTGACAGGGGTATGGGTTACCTGTCATCCGACCCTACCTTATATACTTACCTCCTGGCCAACCTAGACCCCTCCCCTTTTTATCCACCTTCACCGACTCCCTTCCACCCTGCGTCTGCCGACTCCCCATTCCCTCTCTGAATAAAGACTCAGACACCGGCTGGAATGAATCGGCCACAGCAGCCGTTTATTAATGTACAAAACATATAAATGTATAAATAACCATCAATATACATAACCATAAATATATATATATTAATATATCCATAACCATCAATAAATAACTGTATAACCGAAAATACTAAGACTCCATCCCAGCAAGGGGAGGTCCTTGAAGCCCCAAAAAAACACCGAAATTGCCTCAACAGGTCGCCATCTTGCCTCCAGCCAATGCTCGCCAGCTCGGAGGCACCCCCTGAATGGCCCCCTTAAATTCCGCACCACTGGGAGTCCAGCCCCAACCGCAGGGCCCTCCCATAATCCTCCTCGGCAAATATAACCGACTTCAAGGACCTCCCCCCGCCACCAACGGCCAGACTTGACCCCTCAAGTCTGGGTGTCCCTCCACACCCCTAGAGCTGTCTCTATACCTTCCTGCAGCGCCAAGCACCACATGTCTAAACCCAGGGCATTCAAATGCACCCCATCTGATCGCCAAAATCCCCCTTCACCTTTTTCAAGCTCCCTGTGCCTCACAGCCACTGCCCCATTTTTGGCCATAAATCGACCCGTCGCCCAATTCAACTTGACTCTCGCCCTGTTCACCCCCAGCACAGATCGAGCACCCCTTCAAACCATCCGTGGAACGATATCTGACTATACCGTTACCAATTTAGGAAACAGGGCCCAAATCCGCAACAGAACAAACTTCATGTCGCACAACAATTCCCTCAACTCCACAACTGGCCCAACCGTTTTTTCCTCCGCCAAAGGCACCCCAAACCTTGCAAAAAGCGTTCTCAACGTTTGCAACAACAATGCGCACACATTGGAGTCCGGGGGGCCGATACACAGGAAATCATCCAAGTAGTGGATGATTGAGTCACAACCCGACGCCTCCTGCACGGCCCAATCTAAAAACGAGCTGAACGCTTCAAAATAGGCGCAAGACAATGAGCAACCCATCGGCAAGCACCTGTCCACGAAGAAACCCCCCAAAAAAAACCCCAGCAAGTAAATACAATCCGGATGTACTGTCAGCAACCTAAAAGCCGCTTCTATATCCGCTTTAGCTAAAAGCGCCCCTGCACCACACCTTCTGACCCATGCCACCGCCGCATCAAAGGAGGTACAGACCACGGAACACAAGGCCGGGTCAATACCATCACTGACTGATGAACCCCTCGGGAAAGAAAGATGGTGAATAAGCCGAAACTTATTCGCCTCCCTCTTCAGAACCACCCCCAGCGGTGACACCCGCAAATTATCAAAAGGCGGGTCAGCAAACGGACCCGCCATCCTCCCTAGCCTAACTTCCTTGTCCAGCTTGTCCGCCACTACCTCCGGGTGCTCGCTGGCCGATCTCAAATTCTTTTTTCCCAACACCGCGTCCCCCCCCTGAATTAAACGGAATTTTAAAACCTCCCGAAAACCCTTCCCTCAACAATGCCGCTGCCTCCCTATCAGGGTACCTATCTAGGTAAGGCTCCATCCTTTCCAACCGCACCGGGTCTCCCTTTGGTATTATTATCCCCCTCTTGCCTAGTTCCCTTAAAACACCGCACCGCTCCATGGGACTCCCGCAAACGGAGCACTCGTGGCTTAAATTTGCACTTGGCTCCGAATTTGCAGTTCCCATCGTTAAACGAGAAGCATAATCCCTTCGCCGAAGCCACGGCGACACTGGACGAACCTCAGCTTCCCGAGTCCCCGAAAGGATTGCCCCGAGTCCCCCGAAAGGACTGTCCCGCCCTCCTGGGCGCCGTCACTTTCAACCACAAGGCTATGTCCTTATGGTCCCATCTCATCTCTGGCCGCACCGCTTACGCTGCCGGAACTGTTCGCCGTACCGCAGCCACGCCAAGCCCCCATAAACCCGATACGCTGCGCCAATGGCGTCCAAATAGCAAAAGAGCACCGAACAACAGTCCGGCGCGGCCTTTCTATTATCACGCTTGCCAAAATTGCAAACACCTGCAGCCAGTTTTGAAACGTTCGCGGTATCAAACGGTATCTACGCTTCTCCTCCTCCTCCTTTTTACCGTAGTCCCTCCGCGCCCTATCTAAATTACATTTTTCCAGAGGAAGCAAGGAAAATATCTCTACATATTCCCCCTTCCATATCCGTTCCTTTACCTCCTGTTTCAAATGCGCTCCCAGCGGGCCTTCGAAACAGACATAGACCTACCCTTTCGCCTTAGCACACCGTCCCCTCCTCCGTTACCCCCCCGCCTGCATTTGCACTGACGCCACCGAAGATGCACCCCCCACGCTACTACTCCCCTCCTATACTCCACGCGGACAACGGGCAAGCATTCCCCATACCCCATCCCGCCAATAAGCCCGCTAACCCCCCCCAGCAACTGCCCTAAACCCCTGCCTAAATAGCCATCGGTAGGCAGGGGAGATGTGTTATGGAATTGGCGCATGCACAGTACAGCCATGATGCTTGCCCTGGCGGGACCCGTCACTGAAAGCTGGGGGGCAGCACTGGACACAATAAGGAGCAGAGGCTTTGGTAACGCAGGGATGCCCTAATTGCACCAAACAGCTTATTTGCATATAATACAAATCCCCGATTTCCCAGGAATACAGCTGAAACCCACAGGTATAAGCAGCAAATTTCTCCTGTTCCCCATTCATAGCAAAGAGTGATCACGTGATACCCTCCAGTGGTAGTCACTCTTTGCAGCAGCTCTCCAGTCTGACTTTGTATAATACACAAAAAAGGGGGTCAGTCAGCACATCCCTGAAAGCAGGTGCACCTAGCGAAATATACATACAAACACAGAAAAAATGCAACAGCACTCTGCAACCAGCACTCTGCCCTGACTATATGCTGGAAAAGTGAGGCGTCAGTGTACATTTTGATCAAAAGGTAATAAGCCACTCGCCGCGCCAAGGCCGCCTCAATGAGTGGTCCTAACGCTAAATCCTACCTGTTATGGCCCTATGACGGATCTCAATACCGGAAAAGAGAAACGGTAGTGCAAAGAGCCTAAGAGAGGCTGATAATGCACCAACCCTCATATCACGGCATACAGTATTATATATGCTGTGTATAACAAATTATCTCACCCGTACCTTGACAGGGGTATGGGTTACCTGTCATCCGACCCTACCTTATATACTTACCTCCTGGCCAACCTCGACCCCTCCCCTTTTTATCCACCTTCACCGACTCCCTTCCACCCTGTGTCTGCCGACTCCCCATTCCTTCTCTGAATAAAGACTCAGACACCGGCTGGAATGAATCGGCCACAGCAGCCGTTTATTAACGTACAAAACATATAAATGTATAAATAACCATCAATATACATAACCATAAATATATATATATTAATATATCCATAACCATCAATAAATAACTGTATAACCGAAAATACTAAGACTCCATCCCAGCAAGGGGAGGTCCTTGAAACCCCAAAAAAACACCGAAATTGCCTCAACAGGTCGCCATCTTGCCTCCAGCCGTTGCTCGCCAGCTCGGAGGCACCCCCTGAATGGCCCCCTTAAATTCCGCACCACTGGGAGTCCAGCCCCAACCGCAGGGCCCTCCCATAATCCTCCTCGGCAAATATAACCGACTTCAAGGACCTCCCCCCGCCACCAACGGCCAGACTTGACCCCTCAAGTCTGGGTGTCCCTCCACACCCCTAGAGCTGTCTCTATACCTTCCTGCAGCGCCAAGCACCACATGTCTAAACCCAGGGCATTCAAATGCACCCCATCTGATCGCCAAAATCCCCCTTCACCTTTTTCAAGCTCCCTGTGCCTCACAGCCACTGCCCCATTTCTGGCCATAAATCGACCCGTCGCCCAATTCAACTTGACTCTCGCCCTGTTCACCCCCAGCACAGATCGAGCACCCCTTCAAACCATCCGTGGAACGATATCTGACTATACCGTTACCAATTTAGGAAACAGGGCCCAAATCCGCAACAGAACAAACTTCATGTCGCACAACAATTCCCGCAACGGCCAGGACGCCAAATGATTGCCGCCCACGTGAAGAACCAACACATCAGGAGCCCTATCCAATCTAACAAAGCGATGGACCTCCTGCAGCACTCCCCCCCAAACCATACCTCTGCGCTCTAACCACCTTACCACCACTTCGTCTCTTGGAAAACCGAGCTGCTGACCGTCAGGCCGAACCACTGCCCTGACAGCCCCCCAAAACACATAGGAATGCCCCAGGATCCATACCAGGGCCGGCACCGCACCTGTAAAGAAAGAACAACAAGGAACAATACAACTGTCCGTATAAACCCTTATGTACACAACCACCTCCCAATTGTCTACAAGCGCTGCAAAAGGATATACGACCTAAAACGCCTTGATTCCCAACTCCCAATCCGCTTTATCATCTCATCCCCTAAACCCCACCGAGCCGCCTCGGTTGCCGCCCAAATTCGAAACGAATGGCTCGAATACCCCGCCGAATCCAACCCCAAATGGTCTAAACACTTCGCAAAAACTGCCGAAAACTGGAACCGAGAAAGAAACAACCCGTCCCTATGCACTAACAACGGCCGAGCCCCTTTTTACCCAGTGCCTCATCGGCCCGCAAACACTGCATCGGGCACATTGCACAACCCGGAACACTAAATAACACCACCTTCTTCCCTTGTCCGTTTTTGACCTGCGAATCACAAATTCAATCCTATCCCCGAATAATTCAACGTCCCCCCCGAAGCAAACCCCCTAGCCTACCCGTCGACGGGCAGACCAACTCACCCAAACGCAATGCCCCAAAAAATGCCAAAGAAAATGCCAACCGAAACAGCCCCACCTCCCAAACCGAACTACAAACTTGATCCAACTGCACCCCCAACTTCACAAGTAGCTCAAATGAAACCGGCCTCCGTTTATCAGCCACCCTCTTAAGGCCCTCGTGACCAAAAAGGCCTTAGTAACGTCCCGCATCCGCCTCAACTTGAAGCCAAAAGCTAAACCTGCAATGCAACCATTCGTTTTAGCCACCGACCACCCTTCCTCCCTACAATGCCCGACAAACAATAACAATGGAACCTCCAAGTCCTCATCCCCCACCCCCAACCTAGCACACCACCCTTCCCAAAGCTCCCACGCATGCACATACTTTGCCCACATACCGGGCGCCAGAGAAGTCTGCACGAGCTCCGCTACCGTTCCTCCATAAGATCCCACAGGCAACGCGGACAGTCGCTCCATAACTCGTCCGCCTCCGGGGCCAGCTGCCGAAACCGATCCCACTGTGAACGAGAGAGAGCATCAGCGACACCGTTGTCAACCCCTGGCACGTGTACCGCCACCACCCAAGCATTAAGCGACACGAGCCGCTGTAAAAGCCGCACCACCAAGGGCGACGACGCCGATAAATTATTGATCGCCTGAACAACCCCCAGGTTATCACAGTGGAACCGCACCTTTTTATCCCGAAATACCTCTCCCCACAAAACAACCGCAACCACGAAGGGGAAAAGCTCCAGCAAAGCCAAATTCCGTAACCAACCCCTTTCCGCCCAGCTCACCGGCCACTGACCCGCACACCACCGCCCCCCCCAGTAAACCCCAAAGCCCCCTTCCCCAGCTGCATCGGAGAACAATACACAATCAAACAACTTCACTACTTCATCCATGAAAAGGGAGCGACCGCTGTATTGCTCAAGAAAGGAGCTCCACACCCGCAAGTCCGCTCTCAATTCAGCGCCCAAACGGATGTAATGGTGAGGAGACAAAACCCCTGCCATCACCCCTGCCAATCTCCTGCTAAAAATCCGGCCCATCGGCATAATCCGGCATGCGAAATTGAGTTTCCCAAGAAGCGACTGTAGGTCGCGCAACTGTATTTTCTTAATCCGCGCCGCCCACGGCACTTCTCTCTTTAAATCTTCCAACTTGTCCCCTGGCAACCTACACTCCATCCTGAGGGTATCAATGACAATACCCAAAAAACTCAACTCCACAACTGGCCCAACCGTTTTTTCCTCCGCCAAAGGCACCCCAAACCTTGCAAAAAGCGTTCTCAACGTTTGCAACAACAATGCGCACACATTGGAGTCCGGGGGGCCGATACACAGGAAATCATCCAAGTAGTGGATGATTGAGTCACAACACGACGCCTCCTGCACGGCCCAATCTAAAAACGAGCTGAACGCTTCAAAATAGGCACAAGACAATGAGCAACCCATCGGCAAGCACCTGTCCACGAAGAAACCCCCCCCCCCCAAAAAAAAACACCCCAGCAAGTAAATACAATCCGGATGTACTGGCAGCAACCTAAAAGCCGCTTCTATATCCGCTTTAGCTAAAAGCGCCCCTGCACCACACCTTCTGACCCATGCCACCGCCGCATCAAAGGAGGTACAGACCACGGAACACAAGGCCGGGTCAATACCATCATTGACTGATGAACCCCTCGGGAAAGAAAGATGGTGAATAAGCCGAAACTTATTCGCCTCCCTCTTCAGAACCACCCCCAGCGGTGACACCCGCAAATTATCAAAAGGCGGGTCAGCAAACGGACCCGCCATCCTCCCTAGCCTAACTTCCTTGTCCAGCTTGTCCGCCACTACCTCCGGGTGCTCGCTGGCCGATCTCAAATTCTTTTTTCCCAACACCGCGTCCCCCCCCCCCCTGAATTAAACGGAATTTTAAAACCTCCCGAAAACGCTTCCCTCAACAATGCCGCTGCCTCCCTATCAGGGTACCTATCTAGGTAAGGCTCCATCCTTTCCAACCGCACCGGGGTCTCCCCCTTTGGTATTATTATCCCCCCCTCGTTGCCTAGTTCCCTTAAAACACCGCGCCGCTCCATGGGACCCCCCGCAAACGGAGCACTCGTGCTTAAATTTGCACTTGGCTCCGAATTTGCAGTTCCCATCGTTAAACGAGAAGCATAATCCCTTCGCCGAAGCCACGGCGACACTGGACGAACCTCAGCTTCCCGAGTCCCCCCGAAAGGATTGCCCCCGAGTCCCCCCGAAAGGACTGTCCCGTCCTCCTGGGCGCCGTCACTTTCAACCACAAGGCTATGTCCTTATGGTCCCATCTCATCTCTGGCCGCACCGCTTTACGCTGCCGGAACTGTTCGTCGTACCGCAGCCACGTCAAGCCCCCATAAACCCGATACGCTTCGCCAATGGCGTCCAAATAGCAAAAGAGCACCGAACAACAGTCCGGCGCGGCCTTTCTACTATCACGCTTGCCAAAATTGCAAACACCTGCAGCCAGTTTTGAAACGTTCGCGGTATCAAACGGTATCTACGCTTCTCCTCCTCCTCCTTTTTACCGTAGTCCCTCCGCGCCCTATCTAAATTACATTTTTCCAGAGGAAGCAAGGAAAATATCTCTACATATTCCCCCTTCCATATCTGTTCCTTTACCTCCTGTTTCAAATGCGCTCCCAGCGGGCCTTCGAAACAGACATAGACCTCCCTTTTCGCCTTAGCACACCGTCCCCTCCTCCGTTACCCCCCCGCCTGCGTTTGCACTGACGCCACCGAAGATGCACCCCCCACGCTACTACTCCCCTCCTATACCCCACGCGGACAACGGGCACGCATTCCCCATACCCCATCCCGCCAATAAGCCCGCTAACCCCCCCCAGCAACTGCCCTAAACCCCTGCCTAAATAGCCCGGGGGGCCCGCACGCCCCCCGCTGGCCGCCACTAACTGCACTAAGGGTCCCCATGACACCTCACCTGGGTGCTGTGATCCCATCAGCCGCTGGTCCTGAGTCCAGAAGTCCGGTCCTCTGCGCAGATCTTCCAGATTTGGACCCCCTCGGTTCCATATGCTGTTCCCTGGCTGAGCTCACACCAGGAACGTCATGGCTGCTGTCTTCTACATAACGGTCACTGGGGGCGGGGCTTCCTGCCGCATGTGGACTGGGTGAAGGCATTGGGGGCCTGCTACACACCTCCATCTCAGCAGCCTCGTTCCTCCCGGCAGCCTGACCTCGCAGGGGGACACCTTCCACACCAGGACATCGGAAGTTGCCCGCCGACCCTGGTCCCGATCCCACGCTACCTCTGCTGCAGAAGGAGGTGACCGGGCCCAGCCACCCCCTGGGCTCTGCCCCGGCCGGATTCCTACCACGCCGGACAGACCGGACTGCAGGCTTCTTCCCTGCTCCCCGACGTGGAGGGTCCTTAGAAGGGCTCCGTCTTCGGTGCTGAGCCCGGGGGTGGGAAGGACTGTGGACTGAAGCGCGCCGGAAGCCTGGACCGCCGCGGCCGGATTGCCGGTGGCTGAGGTGGAGCGGAAGCCTCAGCCGCCCCCCCTAACAACTGCTGCAGCTGCTCCTGGACCCAGCTGGGCCCCCGGACCTCCGCTGCATCCCTCAAACACCGAATGGCGTCCTCTAACTCCATCACGGACTTAGGCACCTTTCCTCACCACAGGTAACCTTAAAATGGCGTCTTACCCCTCTCCTAATCCCTCTTTTAACTCCACCTTTCTCCACCTCCCTAACCTAAACCCCCCAATCCCTAGAGCCTAACTTCCGATATAGCCTCTCCCCTACACATGGCTAACCTATCCCATTTCTACGGGTCTCTCTAAACCCAACCCCCGTCATGATGCCCTCCCCTATGGCTTCTCCTCCGGTCCGGCCACTACTGTTGCTCCTCTCTGGTAACTTCCGCTTTCTGCTGTCATGTGACACAGCAGCCAATCACAGAGTGCTCCGTTCCTCCGGTTATGTAATACCACTTCTCTTTTTCCTAGCTCGGTAAAATGCTCGTCTGCTGAATGGAATTCAGAATCCCACTGTGCTTGCGCAACCTTGTTCCCATCTGCAGCATCCCAGATCCGGCACAGCCGCATACCGCCGTACCCCATAGTCTCTAATAGGATTTGTCCGCTTTCTGGCTTATGCCGAATCCCGAGAACTGGCTGTTCTCGCCATGGGCATAATGGAGACACAAGGTGGCAGGAGCGATGTTTGGGGCAGGGAGGAGATAGAAGGTTGCAGGGGCGATGTTGGGGGCAGGGAGGAGACAGGAGGTGGCAGGGGTGATGTTGGGGGCAGGGAGGAGACAGAAGGTGGCAGGGGCGATGTTGGGGGCAGGGAGGAGATACGAGGTGGCAGGGGTGATGTTGGGGGCAGGGAGGAGACAAGGGGTTTCAGGGGTGATGTTGAGGCAGGGAGGAGACAGGGGGTGGCAGGGGCGATGTTGGAGGCAGGGAGGGATAGGAGGTGGCAGGGGCGATGTTGGGGGCAGGGAGGAGATAGGAGGTGGCAGGGGCGATGTTGGGGGCAGGGAGGAGATAGGCAGGGCCGGCGCCACCTGTAAGGCGACCTAGGCAATCGCCTAGGGCGCAATTTAGCAGGGGGTGCCGGAACCCTGCGATAAAAAAAAAAAAAAAAACTTATGTGGTAACGGGGCGGCTGGTGCGCCGCCCCGCTATCATGCTGCACTGCCTGAGGGGGGTGCGGACCGTACCGGGTGACACCAGTCCCTGGGGTGACACCCGATACGGTCACCCCGCCCCCAGGCACCAGAGCAGAGTCGCGGCAGCGGAGCGTGCAGGAGGAGGGCGGGCCGGAGTCGTGTCCCATCCTCCCCTGTTCATCTGATAGGCTGCCGGCCTAGTGCTGGCAGGCAGCCTATCAGAGGTCGGTTCAGGAGGCGCGATGATGTCATCGCGCCGCCTGAGCCTTACAGCGCGGGACACAGGCCGGAAGAGGCCTGCATCGCATCGCTGCCATGGAGGTAAGTATGTGTTTTTTTGTGGTTTTTTTTGTGTTTTTTTTTTTACACAAATCAGTGTGGAGCACATATGTGGGGGGGCTACTGGCACATAAGGGGGGCTACTGGCACATAAGGGGGGACTACTGGCACATAAGGGGACTACTGGCACATAAGGGGGCTACTGGCACATAAGGGAGAACTACTGGCATATAAGGGGCTACTGGCACATAAGGGCACTACTGGCACATAAGGGGTTACTGGCACATAAGGGGGAGCTACTGGCACATAAGGGGCTACTGGCACATAAAGGGGGCTTGCTGGCACATAAGAGGGCTACTGGCACATAAGGGACTACTGGCACATAAGGGGGACTACTGGCACATAAGGGCGACTGCTGGCACATAAGGGGGCTACTGGCACATAAGGGGGCTACTGGCACATAAGGGGACTACTGGCACATAAGGGCGACTGCTGGCACATAAGGGGGCTACTGGCACATAAGGGGGCTACTGGCACATAAGGGGGACTACTGGCATATATAGGGGCACTACTGGCACATAAGGGGCACTACTGGCACATAAGGGGCACTACTGGCACATAAGGGGGACTACTGGCACATAAGGGGGCTACTGGCACATAAGGGAGGACTACTGGCATATAAGGGCTACTGGCACATAAGGGGCACTACTGGCACATAAGGGGGCTACTGGCACATAAGGGGAGCTACTGGCACATAAGGGGCTACTGGCACATAAAGGGGCTTGCTGGCACATAAGAGGGCTACTGGCACATAAGGGGACTACTGGCACATAAGGGGGACTACTGGCACATAAGGGGCGACTGCTGGCACATAAGGGGGCTACTGGCACATAAGGGGGCTACTGGCACATAAGGGGAATACTGGCACATAAGGGGCGACTGCTGGCACATAAGGGGGCTACTGGCACATAAGGGGGCTACTGGCACATAAGGGGGACTACTGGCACATAAGGGGGCTACTGGCACATAAGGGGGCTACTGGCACATAAGGGGGCTACTGGCACATAAGGGGACTACTGGCACATAAGGGGCGACTGCTGGCACATAAGGGGGGCTACTGGCACATAAGGGGGGACTACTGGCATATAAGGGGGCACTACTGGCACATAAGGGGGCGACTGGCACATAAGGGGGCACTACTGGCACATAAGGGGGGCTACTGGCACATAAGGCGACTACTGGCACTTAAGGCGGGCTATTATTATTGTTATAAGGCCGCCTCTGTACTATTATTATTATAATGGCCCCCTCTGTACTATTCTTATGTTAATAGGCCCCACTGTATTAGTATTATTATTTATACAGAGGGGGCCGTTACTATAATAATGCAGCATACGGGAGTTAATACCCGACACTGCAAAGGTTTATTATGTGTATGTACCTTTAATTTATTTCCTTGTACAGGCCTGCAGGGGTAGTGTCTATTACAGCCACTAGAGGGAGATAGTACGCCCCACTATATATAGGTAGGCCCAGGCAGAGTAGAGTTAGTTCAGTGCAGACAGTGAGTCTGTGAAGTGTGTGCAGACAGAGTAGTCTGCATGGGTCTCCTGCAATGTCCTCAGCAGGTAGCAAGGAAATCCTCCAAGTGTAAAGAACCAAGGATAGAAGCCGTCTAAGAGGTATTTGGGCCTTGGATGATAAAGTAACCCAGGAGTAGACAGGTCAGAAGAATTGGAGTCACCTGTATCTACATAGAACCTGAGGAAATAGTGGAGAGTCAAATCCCTGTGCAGTATTAGGCCTGCTTGATCTAAGAGGAATTACAACTTATATGCATCTGTTATCTGCTCATCTGAAACTACTCTGCAACTGCTATGTATTAAGGAACTGCGCTTCCATCCATTTATGTGCATGCTTATTATCAAAGACTTTAGTAAAGTTCAAGTTCTGTTTTGTTACAACGTGGTTCCTCAGTTATTCCTACAATCAGCAAACGGTGTGCCACCGTTAATTGGCACTGGCGTCACGAACTCTATCTACAACTACCTGCCAGAGAGTCAGCCTGTCTCAGGTTAGTGGTCACCATTGCACTACCACACCCAAGAACACTATTAACCCTAACTTGAGTACGCTGCACCTCTCTTTTGGCGTCACGAACAGGATTCGCACGCTTGTTAGTGCAAAAAGCGTGAACTTTGTGCCTTATCCAGTTTGCCCTGTGACAAAAGTGACTTTTGGGACTTTATTTGCATTGTTGGGCCAGAAAAGTGTACCTAAAGTGGACCGGAGGCGCTGTGCAGTGTTGCGCCACCCTAAGAAAAAGAACTGTGTACTTGAAAGTGATTTTTGTGAACTCTTTACAATCCTGCTTGCTGTCGGTGAATGGCGCCCAAGATGGCCGCCCACCTCATGGACTGAAATTTGCTGCGCCATTAGAGGAGTGTACAGGGTGCCACCCCTGAAGAGCGGGAAGCTTCGCCGCGCCCACTTGCCTGTGATCAGTGGAAGGACGTCGCCTGTACGCACCGCCGCGGCCCGGCCTTTGAAACCCTGCACGTCATCGCGCGGGTGCGGCGCCCGAGATCTCGCGGGATTTGGGCTGTTGAACCCGGCGGGTGCCGGACTGAAACTCCACCGCCGGCGGACCCGGTAAGAATACACCGGAGGGCATAAAAGTACTATAGGAGGACTGGAGAGAGCCGGGAATATATAGGGGGTACACTGCAGAAAACGCGCACCCCAGAGTCATCCTTAAAGGGACCACACCGGCCAGACTGTTGCTCCTAACAACACCCCCAGTCGACTCAATACTTTTTCAGGCTGCGCCACCATGTCGGATCCAGAAATAAACGAGCAGCCTGCCCCCAGGGAGCCTGTGGCCACAGGCGGTACCACAGCCACCAGCCTGATGCCGCTGACGATGCCATATTATTTCGGGGCCCCATGGTTCCCCGCTATACAGGAGAGCCTCATACTTTAAAAGACTTTAAGGACAAAATGATGGCGTTGTTCAAACTATACCCTGTTAATGCAGAACAGCAGATGGAGATACTGTTAGCCCAGCTAGAAGGGGCAGCCCGCAGAGAAGTCATGTCCTGGCCTAACTCGGAGAGGAGCACCATGGACCAAATTTTTAGCCGCCTCAGAACCATTTTTTGAAGCACGGACAGCGTCCGAAGTAAAGATGCGCTTCTTTGGGAAGAAACAGAAACCTGGTGAGTCTCTCCGTGATTTTGCTCTATCTCTCCAGGAAGCTTTGGGGGCTGTTGTTCAGATAGATCCCAGGGAGGCTGATACCCAAGACCAGACCCTGAGGGAACAGTTCATTGCAGGGATATACAACGAACAGTTAAAAGCCCAATTGAAAATGTTGTCTGCCCAACATCCTAGTAGCACCTTTCTGGACTTTAAAGAACTGGCCATTAGTATTTTGGGTCAAACCCTGCCTGCAGAACCAGTGGCTCCGCCTGAGCCCCTAGCTTGTAAACCTACGCTGCCTACTATTAACCAGTTCGGGGCCAGCCAAGCAGCTCAGGCTCCAACCTTTGATACTGTTGCTATGTTAGTGGAACAGGTTAATCATCTCACTAAAAGCCTGGAAAAAGTGTGCAGGAAATTAGAGGAGTGGGAGAAACCAGTAATGTTAGAAGAGGAATTGCTTCTACCTCAAAAGCCGTTTCCTCCTGCCTATCAGGAGTTCCACCCCAGAGATCCTGGGAAAAGTATAAGTGACCGGTTTAAGAACCGCAAGCGGCCTGTCTGTAATTATTGCAAAAAGTTGGGCCACACAGAATCTACATGCTGGCAGTTAAGCGGGCCACCCTCGAGGCTGAGGACCGCCCCTCGGGAGGTAGAACAATAGGTCCAAAAGACCCAAGCTGGATGCCCCGGTACGTGGGGTCCCGTCCTAAAATAAGTGTCAAGATCAATGGGATCCCTTTTGAAGCTTTGTTAGACACTGGGTCTCAAGTCACCACTATTCAGCAGCCCACCTTTGAAAAATACTGGGACTCCAGCCTACTAACCCAGCCACCTGAGTCCTGGCTGGAGATCATCGCAAGTAATGGCAAGCCAGTGAAAGTTCATGGATACTGGGAGCCCACTCTCCAAGTGGGAGAAGCTACTTTGCCTCAACAAGGAGTGATCGTGGTACATGCCGCAGATAGAGGGGTCATCCTGTAATTGTAGGGACCAATGTCTTTAAAAACTGTTACCCTGAGGTGCTTGAAGCGCTGCACCAGACTCTGCCTACTGCCCCTCTGCATCCAAGAGAGCCATCCAAAAGACTATCAGTGTACTGTGTGCTCAGCAGAGGTTTGCTAATGAGAAAGGGGAGATCTGTACCGCCAGGATCCGTGATAATAGGCCGGTGACTCTGCCGCCAAACTCTCAAACTCTCCTGTGGTGTCGTGCCGTTCTTGGAGTCCAGGGCCAAGACTATCCAGCCCTGGTGGAGCCTATCCAGATGGAGAACTATCCTTATGTGAGAGCTGCCAAGTGCCTGGTGACCGTCTCCCAAGGTAAAGTACCTGTCCGTCTGATTAACCTCAGTGATCATCCTGTTGCGCTTACTAAGCACTGCCCTGTTGCCCAGCTTTCCCAGGTATTCTTCCAGGATGTCATCCGCCTGCCTGTCACCGAGAAGCCGCCAGCTGCAGCCCAAGGACATCTTCCTGTGAGCGACTCACAAGTGCCCTGGTGGGAGGAACTCCATGTCGGGGACGAAGATACCCCCAACATCAACTAGAGGGAATTCTGAATCTGGTAAAGAAACACCATCAGGCCTTCAGTAAACATGCAACGGACTATGGAGAGGTCAGTGTCATTCAACACACCATACCCACTGGCTCTCATCCTCCCATCAAAGAGAGGTATAGACCCATACCACCTACTTCATACCAAACTGTTAAGGAGATGATCCAGGAAATGAAAGACTCAAACATAATCCGGGACAGCCGTAGTCCCTGGGCTGCACCCCTGGTTCTAGTAAAAAGAAAGATGGCGGCATCCGTTTTGTGTAGATTACAGAAAGATAAATCAGATAACTCACAAAGATGCCTATCCATTGCCACGTATTGAGGAGTCTCTAACCGCTCTAGGCTCCTCAGCCTATTTCTCCACATTAGACTTAACCAGCGGGTACTGGCAAGTGCCCATGGCCCCTGAGGATAGAGAAAAGACTGCTTTTACCACTCCTATGGGCCTGTTCGAATTTAACTGTATGCCTTTCGGACTGTGCAATGCTCCCGGGACTTTCCAAAGGCTAATGGAGCGGTGTTTAGGCCACAAGAACTTTGAGACGGTGCTGTTGTATCTGGATGACGTTATTATCTATTCTAAAACGTATGAGGACCATTTAAAGCACTTAGCTGAGGTGTTTGAAATCCTTATTAAATACGGCCTCAAAATTAAACCGTCCAAATGTCACCTGCTTAAACCTGCTGTGAAATACCTGGGACATGTTGTAAGCGGAGAGGGGTCCAGCCTGATCCTGATAAGTTGGCTGCTGTCCGAAATTGGCCAGTCCCTACCACCGTGAAAGAGGTGAGGAGTTTCCTAAGCTTTGCTGGCTATTACCGGCGCTTTATCCCCCACTTTGCTCAAATAGCGGATCCAATCCAGGAACTCCTGAGGGGGCAACCAAAAAAGAGCCCAAGGACTCCTGTTCCCATTGAATGGAATGAAGAGAGAGATCGCATTCCAATTGTTAAAAAAAAGTTGACTGAGCCTCCTGTGTTGGGGTACCCAGACTACAGTAAGCCATTTCACCTTTACACAGATGCCAGTAAGAAAGGCCTGGGAGCGGTGCTGGCTCAAGTGCAAGAGGGAAAAGAGAGAGTGATAGCTTACGCCAGCCGGTCCTTAAAGGGAGCTGAAAAGAATGATCAGAACTACAGCTCTTTCAAATTGGAGTTTCTGGCCTTAGTGTGGGCGGTAACAGAAAAGTTCAAGGACTATTTGGCTGCTACTCCATTTATTGCTTTCACTGATAATAACCCTCTAGCCCACCTGAATACTGCTAAACTGGGGGCCTTAGAACAGAGATGGGCTTCCCGCCTTGCTAATTACGATTTCACCGTAAGGTACCGGGCTGGCCGTTCAAATGATAATGCTGATGCCCTGTCAAGGCTCCCCACTGAAATAGCACCTGATGACATGCGGGATGCCTGGGAGGATGTAGAAATGCCAGCATTTTATAACAGGTTTGCTCAACAGGACCAGGCTCAAGCTGCCAATAACAGAGCCACTGATCCTCCATCCTCTAACAAGCCTGAACCCAGAGAGGAAAAGTGGATTAAGTTGCAATCAGAGAGTAGAGTTCTCGGTGAACTGCTGGACTTCCTCACCAGTGGCAGAGCCCCTGAAAGAATTCGACGAAAGACCGCAGACCCAGAACTAACCAAATTGTGGAGGCAGCGTCAACAACTTTTCCTTCAAAAAGGCCTATTGCTGCGAAGAAGCCTGGATCCTGTATCAAATGACAGAGTGCACCAGATCCTCATCCCACGTCGCGATGCAGGTATGGTTTTGGAAATGTATCATGACAGGTCTGGACATTTTGGGGTTCAAAAGACTGAGGCCACTGTCCGTAGGCGGTTCTATTGGGTCGGAATGAGAGAGGACATTGAGAGGTGGTGTCGGGAATGTACAGCCTGTGCCCTGAAGAGAGGTGAACACCATGATCAGAGAGCACCGCTGCATCCCATTGTAAGTACCGCCCCTCTTGAACTTGTTGCTATTGATCATGTAAAGTTGGAGCCCAGTCGCTCAGGGTATACCTATGCTATGACTATTATTGATCACTTCACCAAGTTTGTCGTAGCAGTGCCTGTGAAAGACCTGACAGCCAAGACGACAGCTGAGTTGTTCTGGAAACACTTCCTCCTGCCCTACGGTTGTCCAGAAAAGATCCTCACCGACCAGGGACCCGCCTTTGAGTCTCATCTGTTCCAGGAGCTGTGCCGATTACACAACTGCCACAAGGTCCGGACCACGGCCTATCATCCACAAGGTAATGGACTCTGTGAAAAGATGAATCAGACCTTGATCGAAATGCTGAGAGCCGTGCCTCCAGAGACCAGAGGAGATTGGCCTAACCTGCTACCACAGCTCATGTATACCTACAACAATACCATTCATTGTTCCACGGGTACACTCCCTTTTACCTGATGTTCGGACGTCAGGGTAAATTGCCTGCGGATCATTCCCTGGATGTACAAGTGCCTGACACCATAAATCCCCTGCCCAAAACTGACTGGGTAATTGAACACCAAAGGCGCCTGTTAAATGCTAAAGAGATTGTCCAGGAGCGTATGGAAAGTGCCCGAGAACGGCAACAAAGAGACTATGATCTGGCAGCCCATGCAGAGCCTCTTGCCGTGGGGGATGTTGTATGGTTAAAAATAACCACCGCACCAGTAAGTTGGACAGCAAATGGGAGCGGACTCCCTATGTTGTATCTGCCATCCCCAATGTTGGAACCCATACCTATGAGATCACCAGAGAGGGTAAGGGTTCCCAAATTGTTCACAGAAACCGCCTAAAACTCTGCATGACAAAGGGGCCCATTGCTGGAGACTCGGACCCCAGTCTCCTGTGCCAGGACTTTCTGCTCAGCCTGTGGAGCCTATGCAGGCTGTGGCAGATCTATTAAATGATGCTGAACCACTCCATTGGTTCCTCACACCCTGGTTAAATTTGTTGGTGCCCGCTCCGGCACCTACTGTGCCTTCACCTCCGGAAGAGCCGGTTCAAAATGTCCCGGATCCAGTCCCCTTGTAGAGGATCCTCCGGCTCCTGTTGTTCCTGACCAGGGTCCCACTGGTGGAGACCCTCCTGTTGCTCCTCTCCCTTCTACCTCGATGCTAAGGAGGAGGAAACTCCTGTGTTGAGAAGGTCCACCCGGATGAACAGGGGCGTCCGCCAGTCCGTTTAGGGGACTTTGATTATGCTGGTGGTGTCTCCTCCCGGGCAGTTACTACTGGAAATAGCTTGCTTGACGTTTGTGCGCAAGAATGGACTCCTCCACGTGAGCCCTTGCCTGTTATACACCCCCTGGAAACTCCTGTGTAAGTTATCCGTTAAGTAAACTTTGTGCTCAGAATGGACTCCCTAGTGCGAGCCTCCATGCACTATTATATTGCATTCCGTTTGATTCTATTCTGTTATGGACTTATATACTTGTCATGGACTATCCTGGTTCTATACTTGAATACGCTGTGCCAGGTCAGCGCCCCTGTTCCATATGGTTTCCTGATAAGAAGAGAACGTCGCCCTGTTTCCCTTCCGTTTTATGCTATGTTTTATATTGTTGCATGTGTATCTTTATGCCTATTGTTGTGTAAAGGGACACCCCACTAGAGTACGAGGCCGTACTCATTTCAAAGCAAGGGGTATGCAGCATACGGGAGTTAATACCCGACACTGCAAAGGTTTATTATGTGTATGTACCTTTAATTTATTTCCTTGTACAGGCCTGCAGGGGTAGTGTCTACTACAGCCACTAGAGGGAGATAGTACGCCCCACTATATATAGGTAGGCCCAGGCAGAGTAGAGTTAGTTCAGTGCAGACAGTGAGTCTGTGAAGTGTGTGCAGACAGAGTAGTCTGCATGGGTCTCCTGCAATGTCCTCAGCAGGTAGCAAGGAAATCCTCCAAGTGTAAAGAACCAAGGATAGAAGCCGTCTAAGAGGTATTTGGGCCTTGGATGATAAAGTAACCCAGGAGTAGACAGGTCAGAAGAATTGGAGTCACCTGTATCTACATAGAACCTGAGGAAATAGTGGAGAGTCAAATCCCTGTGCAGTATTAGGCCTGCTTGATCTAAGAGGAATTACAACTTATATGCATCTGTTATCTGCTCATCTGAAACTACTCTGCAACTGCTATGTATTAAGGAACTGCGCTTCCATCCATTTATGTGCATGCTTATTATCAAAGACTTTAGTAAAGTTCAAGTTCTGTTTTGTTACAACGTGGTTCCTCAGTTATTCCTACAATCAGCAAACGGTGTGCCACCGTTAATTGGCACTGGCGTCACGAACTCTATCTACAACTACCTGCCAGAGAGTCAGCCTGTCTCAGGTTAGTGGTCACCATTGCACTACCACACCCAAGAACACTATTAACCCTAACTTGAGTACGCTGCAATAATAGCACAGAGAGGGCCTTTATATTAATAATTATACAGAGCTGTGCTGTCATGGAGGGGGAGAATTGGGATATACCCTATATACTGTGTATTATATTATGGGGGCACTAGGAGGAAGGCGGGAGAGGAGCACTATGGGGGCATTTACTAGGGGCACTATATAGGGGTATTTCATACTGGCACATTATGGGGACATTGGCTGAGCTGGGGGCATTACAAGGGGGTATTTTTTGCACTGTATATTATAAGGCGAATTATTACTACCGGGGGGGGGGGTATTATGGTGGCCTTTATTACTCCCCCATGTTATGACCCCCCAGTACCAGCACCAGCCTCTCCCTGCTCTGCTATCCCTCTGATCCTTCTCCAAATCCTTATTCTGAAATCTTTCTCATTAGGATAAAACACATCATCAGCTCCGCCGATCCCCACAGTATACAGTATACCTCTACACCGATCCCCCGGCCAAAGTGTGAAGTTGTGTCCGAGATCCCCAAGGGCCAAGCCAAGTAACTGTAAGTTTTCATGTAAAATATGTTTGTTATACACATATAGCATACACTGCGCACAGCGCCGCTACAGTACTGTAAGAGCAGATCATCTGATGGGGGGGGGGGGGGCATCAATTTTTATCTTGACTAGGGCAGCAAAAATCCTTGCACCGGCCCTGGAGATAGGAGGTGGCAGGGGCGATGTTCCGGGCATGGAGGAGACAGGCCCCCCTCCTCCACAGGACTTCTTGCAGATTGTGTGCCCCCCTTCCCATCTTGTGTAGGTGTGGGCAAGGTGGCTGATACAAGTCACACAACTGAAGCTGCCCCCTGTACAGAACTATAGCAGCAGCCTCAAAAGCAACCCCAGCATGTAAGAGTTAAGAATAAAACTTACAGATCGGAGTCACAGTCATAAATCACTAGAGATGCAGTGGCGTACATACAGGGGTCACAGGCATGGGCGTAGCTATAGGGGGTGCAGAGGTAGCAGTCCCTACCGGGCCCAGGATCTGAGGGGGCCCAAAGACCCTTGTGCTGCATAAGAATACACCAAAGCACTGAGGGAAGGGGGCCCAAACTGAACTCTTGCACCAGGGCCCATGAGCCGTTAGCTACGCCACTGGTCACAGGGGTCACACTTGCGACCGAGCCCGGCACTCCAGGAGGCCCGGCCGCCTGTGGACCCACCCCCCAGGCCGGCAGGCCACCCTAAAGCCTGTTAAATACCACTGTACTAACATGTAATGGAGCACTCTGATGGGGCCCAGCATGAAGTACAGTGGCAATTTCGGGCCCCATCAGAGTGCTCCATTACATGTATAATATGGGGGGGGGGAGCGCGCACTCACACCCGGCTGGTCGGCATTTTGCTTCTATAGTGAAGCAGGGAAACCTCTCTCATCCCTGCTTCACTGATCTTCGCAGCTCAGGAGCTCCCCCTGCTGGCCCCACATCGCGCTGCTGGCTGTGGGAGGAGATCTGAAAACTCGGGAATCTGCCTTCAGCACAGCCAGCAGCGTGATGTGATGGTGGGAGCCTGTCATTAGGGAAGAAGGTAAGTATGTATTTTTTTTAAGGCTGCAGACTGGGGGCAAAGGGCAGGAGGGGGGCCATAACTAATTTGAGGGGGCACCTAAGCTGGCATAACTACTGTGAGGGCGCCAGGGGGCACATATGAAGGCATAACTACTGTGAGGGTGCATGCCTGTGCGCACGCGCGGACTTCTTGGATCGGCTTCTTCAAGTGAAGTGCGCACGCGCCGTGTGCGTACGAGCCAGCGCTTACAGCAGGAGGAGGGGGAGGGAGAGGCGGCACGGAGCATTAGGAGGCGGCGCTGGCCACATACAGCGATGTCTGCGGCCGGGCACCCTGCATCGCTGGACCTCCCCTTGGGCTCCTTATATGTGTGATTGACAGGTTAGTTAAACCTGTTTTTTGACAAAATAACGCTACCATTTGTTTAGATGAGCCCATATTAGGCATGCTAATGAGACCCTGAACGTCAGCATATGTTTAGCTGACAGGGCTCAAACCTGGTGACAGATTCCCTTTAATACAGCCTGCGTGCTGTACTGAGACTTGACTGAGACAGTAAGAATAAATCATAGAGATTAGAGAGGAGAGGGGACGGGAGTCCCGCCGCCACTGCTGCTGCTGCTGTTGTGAAGGGGCCCTGAACAACTTTATTACATGATAACACAGTGCAAGACAAGTTGAATCAATCATCATTATTAACTTGAAAATAAACTGTCACACACGGCGCCGGGCTCTGAAGTATCCGCTTCCCTAGTGGTTACGCCACTGGGACCCAGTAATAACTGTCCTGGTAACCAGTTAATAATCCTCTGTTCACAATGGTGTCCGTTCTTGTCACCTGGTTTTCATTGCTTTTGGATGGTCAGAAATAGCGCAGTGAGCTCTGCTATATATCCAGTATGAACACCCCATACCTAACAGGTCAGGAAGCAGAATGGTGAATCTGTCCGCGTCAAACAGAAGCCATGACACCAGTGTGAACAGCGCCGTACTGACTCTGTGATAGGGTGACCATAGGTCCTCTTTTTCCCGGACATGTTCTCTTTCTGGACCTAAAATAAATTGTCTGGCTGAGATTTATAAGTTACCAAAAATGTCTGGGATTCTCAAGGGAAGGTAAGATCGAGGCCCTGTTACTAACGACTAGTGTTGAGCGAACTTGTTTTTTAAGTTCTGCGTCCAAAGTTCGGGTTCGGGTTACGTGGGCGCGCGGCAATGTAAGCCAGCACAGCCTGAATCGCAGACACTTGAGGTAAGGAGATCTGATGCACTTTTATCTTGTGAAATCTCCTTACCCTCACACTGCGCACGCACAGACACAGCCAGCGCTTCAGATGCATTGCTGTGTCCGCGCGTGCGCAGTGTGAGGGTAAGGAGATTTCACAAGATAAAAGAGCATCAGATCTCCTTACCCCTGAGTGTCCGCAACTCAGGCTGTGCTAGCTTACATTGCCACGTGGATGCGCAGTTGGTAGCCAATTCTTCCTGTAATTTTCCCTTAAGCGCACCCGTGGTAATGCGGTTGCACTGAGGCGCACACCCCCTCCTCACCCGTGGTAGTGCGCTTGCACGGAGGCGCACACCCCCGGAAGTCTCATGGGGTAAGGGAATCTGACGAGGTAGGGTTTTCTGACAGAACACCGGCACTTCCTATGTCTTCACCGCATACAGCGGCAGAACATACTGCAGCGCTGGCACCAGAACATAGTTGAATAGCCGGAGTAGCGGTGCCTGGCGGCGTGACAGAGAGGTTTGAATTTTTTTTTCTCCCTGGTCTGACGTCTGCTACTCTGCATTTAAAGGGGGTTGTCTCACTTCAGCAAAAGACATTTATCCTGTAGATAGAGTGCAGTTACTAATGTACAGTGATTGTCCATATTGTCTCCTTTCCTGGCTTGATTCTTTTGTCCATCACTTTATAGACTGCATATTTCCATGGTCACGACCACCCTGCAATCCTGCAGCCGTGGACGTGCCTACACACTATAGGAAAAAGCACCAACCTAGCCGCGCTCCCACAGTCCCGGCCATTACAGAGGCTGGTGCTTATTCCTATAGAGTGCAGGCAAAACCAACAATGATGGATTCCAGCGTGGCCGTAACCATGGAAACGAGCAGTGTATAATGTGATGAAAAAATAAATCCAGCAAAGGAGGCAATATGGACAATCATAATACATTAGTAAATGTCGGGTATTAAAGGGGTTATCCGAGATATATTAAGTTAATCCAAACTTCCTTATTGATATATATAAAACATTTTTGTAATTGACTTACTTTAAAAATAATGCACCGTTTACTTTCTGCACAATGTTGACATTTGTGCACTGACGTCACCCTGCTTGATTCTCCGTCTTCATTCAGCACGGCTCTGGTAAGGATCGCGCATGCGCGATCCTACCAGAGTCAGCTGACTGATTCCACAGCGTTCAGGCTTTGGAAGCCCACCCCTTCTGCCACAGTCTTCATTCAGCACGGCTCTGGTAAGTCGCTAATAGGTGAAGTCGCGCTAATAGAGCAGAGACCAAGAGAGAGCAGAGACCAAGAAGGGGCGGGCTTCCAAGTCTGAAGCTGTGGATCTGTCAGCACGGCTCTGGTAAGGATCGCGCATGCGCGATCCTTACAAGCCGTGCTGAATGAGACGGTAAAATCAGCAGGGTGGCGTCGCCATGTCAATCTGAATAAGCGATGCGTATTTACAAAGTAAGTAAATGTTTTATATATATCAATAAAGAAGTTTGGATTAACTTAATATATCTCGGATAACCCCTTTAACTTTCGCTACATAATAAATGACACTTGCTGAAGTGAGACAACCCCCTTAAGGCAAGAAGGTGTTAGGTGGGCTGAGGGGTTAACGTATGGGCATTAGCAGCCCAGGGGTGTGCATGGTATGAATTTGTGGGATGATCTGGGGTTTGCATAAATTTATGGGCTGATCTGGGGTCTGTGTCAATTTGGGTCTGATCCTGTTCTCTGTATGCATTTATGGGCTCATCTGCGGTCTGTATTTGGGGTTTGGTACACGTGGACTGGTTGCATCTAAAATGAAGTTCATTAGAAGTTAGAACACCATCCATTTACATCTGTTTTTACCGCAGTCTATATCTCATCGCCTTTGCAGTTACAGCCTCCAGCAGCAGGTAGGAAGAGCTGAAGGGACAGCGCCCCCCGCAGCCAGGTAGCATTATTTGATATTCGCCCTGTTGGCTAAATTCCCTGGCCGTTCCTGTAGGTTTTTATATTCGATTAGACCTTTCCCTTTATGAAACGCCTTCTTGCATGCCAGCAAGTTTTTAGTTTTTTTAATTATTGTTTAGGGCCATATGGTGAATGGAAAAGAATAAGATGAAATGGCCACTTTTTAGTTGTCTTGTTAAAAGAGCTGTTTGAGTACTGCTGGGAAATAGCATTGCTTAATATATCTGGGAGCCTTACCGCACTCCATACACCTGTGATGGCTGACCTCCGGCACTCCAGCTGTGGTAAAACTACAACTCCCAAGATGCACACTTGCTTGGCTGTTCTCAGAACTCCATAGAAATGAATGAAGCATGTTGGGAGTCGTAGTTTCACCACATCTGGAGTGCCGGGGGTTAGCCATCACATACACTGTTCAAAACTGCTGCAAGCAAATTTCTTAAAGGGGCCTGCACCTATATAATAGCCATTGCCCATAGCAATACAAAGCAAAAGTGTGTAATTGCTGCATTTACCCTGTATAACAGTGAGGGACTATCACAGCCATATCTGATAACTGGGATGCTGAGCAGCCCAACCCTAGCAGGTCACCCTCAGCTTCAGGACCTAATCCTGGCAGGTCCCCTGCTGCTAACACAGCACCATATGCAATACCATTAGGCCTCATGCACACGACCGTTGTGCGCCCGTGGCCATATTGCGGCCCGCAAAAAGCGGGTCTACAATACACGGGACAGCGGCCGTGTGCACCCGGTATCCCGGATGCGGAACCATTCACTTGAATGGGTCCGCAATCACAGAGATGCGGTGCGGATTGGAAGCACTACGGAGTGCTTCCATGGAGTTGCTGTCCGTGCCTCCGCACCGAAAAAAAAAATAGAACTTGTTCAATTTTTTTGCGGTGCGGACGGATCACGGACACATTCAAGTTGAAAGAGTCTCGATCCGTCCCGGCTATTGCATGGACGTTGGCCGTGCATTAGGGACCGCAAAATGCATGTAACAGACGAACAATGGTTTCTATGCTGGGAAGGCCACACTTTGAGAGACTAAATAGAAAATGCGTGCTATATTCAGTTTGTACCCTGTGCCCACAAAACAACGGGTGGAAATACTTATTGGCGAATTGTAGGGTGCTGTACTGAGAGAGCTGAAATCCTTGCCAAGCTCGGAGAAAAAGACTGGAAGAGATATTTGAAAGACTGTAAGCCACTTTTGAAAGCAGGACTGCATCGAGACAAAGATGAGATTCTTCAGCGACAAACAGCAGCCTGATAAGTCACTCAGAGACTTTGCATTCTCTCTACGGGAGGCCCTTAAGGATGTTGTACATGTAGACCCCCATGAAGCAGAGAACCAAGACAAAACCCTGACAGAGCAATTCCTTGCGAGTCAGGTAAAGATGCTGGCTGGCCAACATCCAAATTCCACTTTCCTAGACTTTAGAGAGCTAACTATCAGCATTCTGCGGAGAGAATATCAACCAACACTTGTCAAAAATGTTATACTACCCACCATTCAGCACCTTGTGCCTCCAATGGTTAGTCTCATGGCCAACTAAGAAGCTCCAGTTCCAGATGCCGTTACTGTTCTAACAGACCAAGTCGATCTCCTGACCAAAAGCATGGAGATAATGTATCAAAAACTTGAGCTGTGGGAAAACCCCTACTGCTAGAAAACAAGACTCCTCCGGCCAGGTTTCGGTTCCTTTCTGATCCTAAACAGACTTATTACAAGAGCACTGATAGACTGCCTACTGACCGCTTTGATGAACAAAAGAGGCCTATCTGCAGGTACTGCCACAAATGCGGCCATACAGAGAAGATGTCCTGGCAGTTAAAATGGCACGCCCTGAGGCAAAGGGCAGCACCCTATGATTGAAAAATAATAGGTCCAGAATATCCTGACTGGATGACCATATATGTGGGACGTCATCCAGAAGTGGTTCTCCGAACCATTAGGGTTCCTTTTGGTGCCCTGATGGACACCGATTCTCAAGTCACCATTATTCAGCTGGCCGAATTCGAGAACTTCTGGAGCAGCCACCTGAATCTTGGTTAAGCATTATGGCCAGTAATAGCAAACCAGTGCCTGTGCATGTGTACTGTGAACCAACCCTTCAAATAGGAGGGACAACTCTACCACAACAAGGTGTTATTGTACTGCAAGTCCAAGAAGAATAAATGTCCTCAGAAACTACTATGGAGAAATGCTTGAAGCACTACACAAGTCTATGATCTAACAAACTGTACATGTTCTAAGTGCTTAACAAAGATTTGCCAAAATGGAGATGATGCCATGCTCGCATTAGAGATAACCACCCACCTCTTGTTGTGTTGGGCAGGTCCAGGTATTCAAAACCTCATCATAAATTAGGCTACTCCTCTGGAAGCTGTGCACCTGGCAGAAAAACTACACCAGTCCCTTGTTAGTACATTTGCCCGCTTGGTCCCTTGTCCTGCCAAATTTAGAAAACGTTTCGACACCAGCCATGCAACTTAATGTTGTCGCATGGCCAGTCAATAAGAAGACTTGCGACTATGTTTACAACTGAAATAGTCGCAAGTCCCTTGATAAATAATCGCCCGTATGTTGTCTCTCCTCACCACTAAAAAACTGACTGCAGCTAGATGAGATAGGGCATCCTGATCTGTTTCTGAAATCTTGATCTGTTTTGGTATTTTTTTCCAGATTTTGATCTATGTATGTGCTCCCTGATTTTTTTTGTCCTACCCTTGAAATTAGGGAGGGGGGCTTGCAGAGGGAGGTACTGTCACGGTGCGGCTCACTGTGACACCACATTGCCGTGTAGGCTGGCTGCTGATTTGCGTGCTGGCGGCGGACCTCTGTTGGTATGTGTGGACAGTTACCTGTAACTTGTATGATCCCTGTGTTTGGGTATGATGGTTCCTTGGTCTCAGTTTCAGAATATGAGGTGCCCTAATTAGACCTGTCTGTGCGCTGCCTGAGAAATCCATTACCCTTCTGTCTCTAGGAAAGCTGTGTGCAGGGTGCTTGCTATGGGTCTGCTTTGATCCTGTGTCTGTGTGGTATGAGTAGGTTCCATATTGACTCTTTCAGCATGCTGAGTGTTCTTGCTTCTCCTGTTGTGAGCGGGATTTGTGTGCTCCGCCATTATCTGATTTCCAGCTTTGAGTAAATGGCACGCTGCTGTTCTATTCTGATCCTGAGCAGTGTGTTTATTACTTTGTCCCCTGACTCTTGTGGTCAGCCTGATTGTTCATCAATGTCTAATATGTCTTCTACTGTTTTGTCCTGTATGGCCCGTGAACATCATGCTTCCTGAAGGTTTTGATCCACATGAGTTCTGCTTTACGCTTTGACCCGGATACCGTGTCTTTGGTCAAGTTTGTTTGTGATCTTGGTTTATGACTGTTTTCGTATGCTTGGGTTTCTGCCTTATAGTCATGTGTGAACAGGCCCCTGCGGGTGCTTGGACTAGGTCCCTGCACTTAGCCAACATAGGGACTGTTGACCAGTTGGGGGCTGTTGTTTTGGACAGAGTTTTTTCAGTGTAAAATAAAAGATCTCAGACAGAAATAGCTAATACAGATGCCAAATGTGCATAACTGAGCATAACAGATGCCTAAAATACAGGATCAGTTTTTTTCTTTACAAAAAAATAATGGAAAAATAAAGGGTGATGTGAACCCCGCTTTAGCAGGGAAAGAAGACGGGTAGAGATTAGGTTGCACTGCTCCCTACCCAAATGTCCTGTTTCATTCTGTTTATATCTTGCAATCATTGTTGAAAAAAAAAATGGATTTTGCCTATTCTGCGTACTGAAGTTTTGCCTGTGAATGACTGTGATACGTTCAGTGGTTCCCCTTAACCCTGGAATGAGACAGCACTTTTTTAATATTTACACACATTTTTATATTTAAGAGACAATTTTCCCACACAGAAATTTTATAACGTCTTTTCTTTATTAAATATATCTTTATAATTTTTTTTAGCTGCTCAGATTTCACATTTTACAATTCACTCACAGTATGGTGGTCATATCCTTTATTGTTGTTGTTTTTTTTTTTCCTTTTTTTGTTTTTATTTTAT
The DNA here is from genome assembly GCA_033119425.1 of Bufotes viridis. NCBI lineage: Eukaryota > Metazoa > Chordata > Amphibia > Anura > Bufonidae > Bufotes > Bufotes viridis. The sequence goes on along the minus strand of CM065597.1, from coordinate 13,802,493 downwards.
AGAGAAGATTTCCTATCTGGATCTTATTTAGCCTCATGAGAATTAACACAGTGAAATGGACATAAAATGATGTGGGTTGCACCCTGAAATGCATAGGTTCAGTGTCGGACTGGAATGCCTGGGGCCCACTAGTAAAATTCATTCTGGGGGCCCACTGTACAGCAACCTGCAAATATTACTTGCCTACACAGAGGCAGACAGCAACAGGACACTACAAGATTATGGATTATGGGGGTCTCTGCAACAACTTCAAAAAGTGGGTCCTAGAGAAAAGAGGATACTGTCTGGCCTGCCTCTATTCCTAGTGGCCATTTTAACCTTCCAATGCATCTATAATAATAAACTGGATAGTCTACCCAGTTTTTATATTGATATAGGTTATTTGAGATGCTGTGCTGGTGGACTAGGGGCCCACCTTTCTCAGGGGCCCACCGGGGGATTCCCCTGTTCCTGTGGGTCAGTCCGAGCCTGCATAGGTTCCATCGTATAGCAGTGAGTGCGGTAATTATATCAATCGGGAAGTGAGCTCCAGGGTGGAATGCAATGCTGTAAACGCACTTACGGTATATGTGACAGAGGAGGAGGAGAGCGCGCTATATTGATAGAACGTCGCCCCCGGTCTTGTGGGGATTGTGGCGGATGCCACGAGTTCCATATTGGATTGCATCGGCCGCCATACTATAACCTGCAGCGGCAATCAATTATGGAACAGGCAGGGGAAAATGGCATGCGCTCTACTTTGAAACATACATAAGGCAATGAGAAGCAGTTGTAGGAGGTCTTATTTAAAGGCATTAAGGGCAGTAGCTTTTGCGCCCATATCCTGTATCTGAGGTGGCCACCACATGTCTTTATCATTCATTTGGCCTACAGTATTTATCTAATGTCTCCTGAAGAACCAGGACATCATAAGCACTGGAGAAACACATTGGGACGTACTGCTGTTGAAGGTTCTGGCATCAAGGCAGGGCTATGGAAGGGACTCCAAGGGTTTAGCCACCAAGAATCCGGGGATATTGATCCATTCTATACCGTTATCCATCAGGACGATAGAGCAACGTGATCTGGAGACCCCAAACCTGGTAGAACTATAAGTGAAGATGGGCTGGGTGTACTGTACACATGTGCCCCATCTTAGATAGCTCCTGGAATTAATTTAGTCCCTGTTAAATTGCGATACCGAACCTACTGTGAAGATTTTATGATTCTTTATATTTGTGATAAAGTGTAGGATTTTAATTGATATTATTAAAAGTTATTAAGAAAGGGATATTTTCAATTGTGTGATAGCCATTTTCTGGACCCTACATTACAGAAGCAGTGAGATATGCATTATACTATTTCTTGAAGTATTTGGTTCTTATATTTTAACAGTGCATTCATTTACATAACATTCCCTCTTAATGTCTTCTTTATACTAGGGCCCACGCCTGAATGTTTACTTATATATTATCGTTATCACATTGTGCTGTGGATATGTTTATGCACATATACTCGTTTTATTCATAGCGTTTGCGTCTGCACTATCATCTCTATTACTTATCATGTTGCACGTGCGGTATGCCCTGATTTGGAACTAGGTATTTTCTATACGGCACATACGGCTGTGTTTGGACTACAGTGCATGCCTGGTTTTGAGGTGCTTTCACTATTCTGTGGGAAAGACACTGCAGACAACAAACACTGCGCCGATCTGGAGGAACCATGTGAGGTTTTTAATGTGTCAATTTGGTGTTCCGACCTACATATTGATAACGGTATATTATTGTAAAATATATTATATATATATATATTTGTGGTCATGGCTACGGACAAGAGGATGCCTGGAAACCCTAGGGAGATAACACCGAAACTAACCTAACCTAACTGGACGTGTCTTAGCTGACCTGACTGAATGGATGATGTTGTGCCCTTTGCCATTGCCGTGGGTGGGCCTATAAGGGGGTAAAAACTGAGCATTGTGGTATAAGAAAGAACTTTATTGGCATGTACGACCAAATCGCAAAGCCAAACTGCAAAGATCAACAGAATTCTCTGCATGGGGGTTCAGGATGTATCGGGTAAAACAAGAAGAATGCCGACGTCCCATCTTGCTGATGACGTGGCCTGCAACATGAAGAAAGCACGAAAATTAAAAAGTGAGACAAAGCATTTGCGGCAAAATTTTCGACCTCTGAATGGAAGGGGCAACCGGCACATTGAGTTCTGAAACACTTGTAGCAGGGGAGCGACAAACATTCGTGATTTTAAAATGTAAGCCTGAAGAACGTAACGTGCAACAGACATTATTAATTAAGAACGTAAGCCTGAAGAACGTAACAGTCAACAGACATTAGTGATTTAAAAGCGTAAGCGTGACGAACGTAACAGGCAACAGACATTATTAATTAAGAATGTAAGCCTGAAAAACGTAACAGGCAACAGACATTAGTGAGTTAAAAACGTAAACCTGAAGAACGTAACAGGCAACAGACATTAGTGATTTAAAGCGTAAGCGTGACGAACGTAACAGGCAACAGACATTAGTGATTTAAAAACGTAAGCCTGAAGAACATAACAGGCAACAGACAATAGTAATTAATAAACGTAAGTATGAATAACGTAACAGGCAACAGACATTAGTAATTAAGAGCGTAAGCCTGAAGAACGTAACAGGCAGCAGACATTGGTAATTAAAAATGTAAGCCTGAAGAAACGTAATGGCAACAAATATTAGTGAATAAAAACGTGAACCTGAAGAACATGACAGTCAACAGACATAAGTGATAAAAAATGTAAAAACCTGGAGAACATAACTGGCAACAGGCATTAGCAAATTAAACTTAGGCAAGGAGACCAATCTGCGTGAATACAAACCAGAGGCAAGGAGACCAATCTGAGTGAATACAAACCAGAGGCAAGGAGACCAATCTGAGTGAATACAAACCAGAGGCAAGGAGACCAATCTGAGTGAATACAAACCAGAGGCAAGGAGACCAATCTGAGTGAATACAAACCAGAGGCAAGGAGACCAATCTGAGTGAATACAAACAAGAGGCAAGGAGACCAATCTGAGTAAATACAAACCGAAAGGCAACAGATGCTGCTGAGCCGCTGAGTGAGCTGACTCGCAAAGCTTGTAAAGAAAACAAAGATAATTAGCCCAAAGAACGTACCTGACAAGCTGAGGCAGCGGACTCTGAGGCAATACCTCCCGTCTGCTAGCGAAGTCGAATTCCGACCAGCCGTGAAGGGACAGCTGCCGCTCCTGAGCACATGCTAGAAGCCCTCTCACTGCCAGACTCATCTCTGCATGTATATAGAGTCCTCGAGGGGCAGGACAGCGAGAGCATATGCGGCGAGCCAGACCGACAGGGGGAACTATATGTGAGGTCACTGTGTGAGTATTAAGCAGGCCGAGGCAAACAGAGTTCTGGTTACTCACGGTTAAGTCATCCCTGAACAGGCTCGCATAAGTGATGAGGAGAACGGCACAATGATTCTCTGGGGCATGCTCTGATAAAGGGACACAGGCCAGATGTTGGTTCGAGGTGCCCTTGGTTGTCTGTATTATTGGGCCTATGGCAAGGTCCCTAATTGTCGTGACGCCAGTACCTTTTGTGGTGGTACAACCATTTATAGTAGTAGTAATTGAGGAATTGAAAACTGAGACAGCAGTGAAATCCAACTTATGACTTTTACTGAACATTGCTCCTGGTAACAGTTACATCCAAGTATAAAACAGTCTCTAGTACATCCAGATATGAAATACAGTCTCTTTAAGATGGACAGAGGTAAAGCTGCAATGGGTCCACTGCTCACAGGTGTGATGTCTGTCTCTCAGGCTAGTAATGATATAGGTTTTATGCTTACTGGTAAGTGACTTCAACGCTGGTCCCTGTTATCCCAGTGCAGGTTAGTGAGGCTGCCGGAGGATGCTAATTCCTTCACTTTTAACTCCAAAGGTCCTAAGGCGCTTGTAGAGAGGGCCGTAACCCTTTGGGTCTATGTTCCTTTAGTTCTTTCTGGATTGATATCCTTTTCTGAAGCTAAACTTCTAGCTGATGTCCACTAACTCTTAGCAGAGTTCTGAACAGGATGTGGACACTTCAGCTCAGGGCTAAAGACTACTCTAACTAGCTAGGCCTGAGCTGGGCAATATACAGGTGAAACTCGAAAAATTAGAATATCGTGCAAAAGTCCATTAATTTCAGTAATACAAAGGAGTTGCATTAATGCAACTTAAAATTAGAATTTTGTGAAAAGGTTCAATATTGATATCTCAATAGCTCAAAGTGTCACACTCTAGTCAGCTAATTAATCCATAACCCCTGAGCAAAGGGTACCTAAAATTGTGACTTTGGGGTTTTCATAAGCTGTAAGCCATAATCATCCAAATCATAACAAATAAAGGCTTGAAATATTTCGCTTTGCAAGTAATGGGTCTCTCATATATTAGTTTCACCTTTTAAGTTGCATTACTGAAATAAAGTTAACTTTGCATGATATTCTAATTTTTCGAGTTTCACCTGTATATATGGCATGTGTTATCTCCCCCTAGTGGTAGGCTCAGTGTAATGTAATCTAACACACCTGTAGGCAGGGGTTATGCATAAAAGATGCACTGCAGCATAAAACAGGTTATACAAAGCATACAAAGCATAATGCGACAACTTTGTAGTACCCACATGGGTAGTGGGACACTGCATATATACTGTAGGTAGACAACTGAGCATAAAAAATGTTCTAACCAATAAAACCAGCCAACTGAACAGTGGCTCATCCTGCTCCATCTCCTCCATCTAATCAGTATCAGGGTGATCTTAGAGGGCTCAGAAAGTTCTGCAACCCAATCTGACTCAACATGCCCACCATCTGCAGTCCAGGGAGTTATGCACCAATCCGAGCTTTTGTTCGATGGAAGAATGAGAAGGCATCAGACACATCAGGACTTTGAAGTGAGAGGTTAAGAGACATGAATTGGGGGATCGTTCCTCTATATACGATTCTACTACCATGTAGTAAAAAGAAAGCATGGGTGCAGTTTAGAGCAAGTATCTGGAGGAAGCCAGGCGATGTATTTACCCCATCTTCCTATATAATAAAAGCCCTGTGTCCGTGCGTGTTTCCGATTTTTGCACCAATTAGCACGACGCTCCACGCGCCGCCCACACCAGCGCGCTGACCAATGAGCAAACGGCGCTACACGCGCCCCCCGCACTGCCCACCCCAGCTTGCCGGCAAGCAAGTCGGAGTGCCGCCATTTCAGTAATTAACAGCAGTATCAGCCACAGCAAGCCGGCAACACGTCAGAGCGGCACCATTTCAGTCAGTCACATAACTATTAGCTGTATAGAGAGGAAGAGCACCGCCATCTCAGTCAGTCACAGCCCTATCAGCTATATAGATAGGAAGAGCGCCGCCATTTCAGTCAGTCACAGCACTATCTTTACTAATAAAAGCCCTGTGTGCTTGCTCAGGGCTGGTGTCCACTTGCCCCAAGTTACCTCTTCGCTCTCAGCCCCCACAGACTCCACAGTCACATGACCCCGCACTTAGCCCTCAGCAGGCAGCTCAGGCTGCAGACCAACAGTCTCCTCAGCACCGCGCCCATGTCTGCATGTGGCCCCTGTACATCGCGAGCGTGCGCCTCAATGCTCAGCGCTCTCCCGGCCCCGGCTGATGCTTCTGCTCAGGACCCTCCATGCTGTGTGTGAAGCCACCGCTGATACTCTACTCCCCCTCCTGCTCCGGCGGCGGATTGATCCCTGTCCTGTAACCAAGTTCCGCACTGCTTCACCAATGAACCTAAGTCCTTACTGCCCAGAACCTGGAACCTTCCGCTCTGTGCACTGTACCTAGCGCCGTCTGTTCGGTCGTTCTCATGGGCGATTACGGCAAATCAATACACGGTGCTCCACACGCTGCCCACACCAGCGCGCCGTCCTATCACAGCCGCCCCACACAACCGCGCCGCCCACATTAGCACACACTGCGCGCTGACCAATCATCACCTGGTGCTCCACACGCCGTCCACACCGCCTATACCTGCACGCCGGCCAATCACCTCCTCCTATGGTGTGCTTTCTACGTTAGAGCGCTGCCATTACATGCATCACAGAGCCACACAGTCCCAGTATTGTCAGCCACAGCTGCTGCCAGCAATATTAGCCACCAGTCGCTGCCAGCAGTCAGTGCCAGCCGCCTCAGCCATCAGTAAGTGCCAGCAGTCACAGTGCCACTAGTCTCAGCCACCAGTCAGTGCCAGCCATCTGAGCCATCAGTCAGTGCCACCAGTCACAGTGCCAGCAGTCTCAGCCACCAGTCAGTGCCAGCCGTCTCAGCCATCAGTCAGTGCCACTAGTCACAGTGCCAGCAGTCTCAGCCACCAGTCAGTGCCAGCCGTCTCAGCCATGAGTCAGTGCCACCAGCCACAGCCAGCAGTCTCAGCCACCAGCCGTAGCCAGCACTCTCAGCCAGCAGTCTCAGCCACAGCCACCAGTCTCGGACACCAGTCAGTGCCAGCAGTCTCAACCAATGTGGTCAAGTTCCCTTGCTGTTTAATATAGACTGTTTCTACTAATGTTTATGCACTACTGTTCTAGCTCATGTTATTGTAACGGGCTCAATGTCTAGTACTGTAAAGAAAGACTTCACCTTCCTTTCTTTATGCTGGCCTGCCTCTATCCAGTCCATTTTGATAATAAAATATTGCTTCTTGGAGAAAAGACTAAATTAATTTCTTTACTTTATTTCTGACGTTCACTTTTGGGGGTCTGACCCCCTATGCAATGCATTACAATACATCTGTATTGTAATACATTGCCTGTTAGTGTATGACACTGAGTCATACACCAACAGGTTGCCTAGGAGATGGGGCTGAGGCTGAATCTCCTCGGCACCCATAGAAGGCAGGTCCCGATGCAGTGCAAGGCATTCAGCAGCCTCTGCACGACATCGGGTTGCCTTCTCTCACATCGAGTCCCTACCACAGCAGCGCAGGGACTCGATGCGCTGCCACACCCGACACGAACCCCTTCTATGTCGCGGTCAGCACGGACCGCGGCATAGAAGGGGTTAATCCGTCGGCATCGCTGTAAACAAAGATGCCAGCGGATACAGCAAGGGCCCAGCTACCAGCGACTGCCGGACCCCTGCAGTGATTAGGCACACACCGCTCCGCAGTGGTTTCCATGACGTAATAGTACGTCATGTGTCGGGAAGGGGTTAAGGGCCCTTTACACAGGCCAAGAATCCGCCAGATAATCGCTAATGAGCTTTCATAGGAATGCTCATTAGCGATCATCTGCCGGTTCAAAAGTCTTGCCGACTACCCAATGAACGAGCAAAACGCTCATTCATTGGGTAATAGATAATTAAAATTGTTTTTTGCCAGCAGCAGATTTTGTTGTGTAAACACCATCTGCTGTCAGCAAACAACGAGTCAGTATGAGTGATGGCATTAGTGATCGTTCCTCCCCAAACTGTGGAGGAGAGTGCTGTATGTAAATGTAGCGCTCTCCTCCACTGACGAGCAGGCGATTGCCGGGAGGGAACGATTCCTTCCCGACAATCGCTTGCTGTATTGTCCCATATAAAGGGACCTTTCGATCTGGCTTATTCTGGCAGGGAGGTATATGGCATGTGTAGCAGATTAGGCAGAGAAATATTAAGGAGAAATGTCAAACATTTTCTAGCAATTCAGTGAAGCCCATGGGTACCAGAGAGTTGAGTATAAAAATCTGATATGTTTCATTTTTGTTAGTAGTTCCAGTCTATTGTTGGAGCCAGGAAAGCTGCTTAATCGGCATAACTCTGAATTTAGAAAAATCATCATGGTTCATAACTAGGTCTTACTCTGGATATTCTTGGTGGTCCAGGTCATGAGCTCCATTGTGTGATCTTCTGATGCATTCAAAACAGCATAAATGGCCTGACATAAAGCAAATATGATCTTTTGAAACTTGAGCTTGTTACATGGAGCAGTACGGGGGATGCATGATAATTCTGGATTTCTGTCATGAGACTTCTTAGATGCATCACGAAATGATCAAACCTATATTCCCCTAATAGTGACAAAAAAAACAACGGAGAAGATTTACTATTTACAACATATATAGAGACAGCATAAATTTATACTAAACAGTCTGAAAATGTGCCAAATTTATCCCAGCAGCTCACTCTGTAAGATAAAATTGGTGTATTGTTAGTCATTTTTATCTTACAGTACTACACCACCTGATCACTGGCTTAGTTTATGTCTACATTCTGCAACAAGATTTCGACGCATTGTAGGCACAGTTTGTGCCTTGTCCTTTTCCATTAAGCCATTTCTTTTGTCAAAAGAGGCCCAAAGAGTGTCTAAATTGTTAATAAATGTTGTGTCTAATAAATGCTGTGCATGGTCGTATGCCAAAACCTGTCTGTAAACTTCTGGATACAGAGGGGTCATATGCTCCACTGCAGCCAATGACAGGCCTCAGCAGTCACATGTCCCCAAGTAGCACATGACCAAGCAGTGAAACAGGGACCAGAATATTAGTGAAGACAGCCAGGACGGAGCAGGCATGTTTTTTCCACAGGTACACAAGCATGAGGTTGAAATTTAAAAGAGAAAAATAGCTGAACAACCCCCTTAAACCTTCGAAAATGAAAAGTGAATTTTTAAAATTTGACAAAAAAAACAAAAAAAAAACAAACAAACTGCCTCTTCATTTTTTTACCAAATTGTTTTTTCACCTTTTGAAATGTTTCTTTTATCCCATTAAACTAAGGCCTCATGCACACGAACGTGTGCACCCCGTGCCCATATTGCGGACCGCATTTGCGGATCCGCAATACACGGGCACCATTCCGTGGCCATTCCGCATCACGGATGCGGACCCATTCATTTCAATGGGTCCGCAAATCCGGAGATGCGGAACGGTGCGGAATGGAATGATGGAACGGAACACTACGGAAGCACTACGGAGTGCTTCCGCGGGGTTCCGTTCCATACTTCCGTCCCGCAAAAAGATAGAACATGTCCTATCTTTTTGCGGAACGGGCAGATCGCGGACCCATTCAAGTGAATACGGGCACGGGGTGCACACGTTCGTGTGCATGAGGCCTAATAAAGTCTTGGGGAAAAGAAGTGAGGTAAGTCCCTTCATCCAGAGACTTGGAAGTGAAAAGGGTATTGAATACAGAGTCTTATCTGTGTGTACGTGTGACTACTCTCCAGCAGTATAAGAAAGCTGTCATTATATTCCTGTCCTCTGCTGACCCTGTCCCAGTCTACACAGCTAAGCTGACAAGTGAGCTGTCAATTATAGGGAATGATTAGTGTGAAAATTGCTAATTTTTTTAAACAATGCGTTACATATTTCATTACCGTGAGGGGTAAATCAAACAAGTTATGCCCTGTTTACATTAGAGTTATGAGCTTCTTTTGGGGGGCCCTTCAATTTTGATGGGAAGAAAAACACAGATTACATCACTATTTTTGCTGTTAATACGACAGAAACATCAATGGAAAACTGGTGGACCCTATTATAGATCAATTGGTGACTGTTTGGACCAAAAACTTTACACTAGTGTGAACAGAGCCATACAAAGTTACACAACGTTTGGAATATTCTAACATTTGTTTCAAAATTAGTTTCTCCTTAAATTCAGTATTACAATCATATTGAGTTATCCTATACACAGAGTACAGGGCTCACACTATATACATCATATAGTCACATACTGTCATCCATATTTACTCCTCCACTATCACATCTAGCAAGACATCTCAGCAGAGCCACGTATACAGAATACTCACTGCTGGTGGATTGTAGCTGGGTATCTTTCCTAAAGTAAGAAGAGAAGGTGGCATTAGAAAGAATCCTACGAAGTGGGATGGTGAGAACATACAGACATCATAGACACTTTTATCCGGAAGGCCGCACACAGATACATTTCTGCACATTGGTGGAATCTGCTCACAGATCGGTAGAAGTGTGGAAGCGGCTTACCCATCTCCTCCCATAGAAATGAACATTTGTGCTCAGACAAATTTAGTGAATCACGATTTAAAAATAACAAAAACTTTTATTTCCATCTTGGATTCAATTTCAGTTTTTCAAATGGGAAGATTGGTGTGTGACCTATCAAGCTGGTAGAGAATTACCTAAAAAAATAAATGTGCTTCATGTTAACGTCACTTTATTAATTCTCATGTTAAAGCAGGATTTTTCTTCTGATGTGAAGGGTAATGTTATTCTAAGCAGAATATATTGAGATTCTCCTCATTTCCGGTGAAAGAATTTCAACCCATGCCCCCCCAGAACATGCTTTCCATTCCTAACAGTGCAGTTGTAATACCCCAGAGTGGTATTACCATTCCTACACCTTGCTACTGTTTGTAATGGAATAACCATAATGTCATATGTGTATTTATACCAGGTCCTCATACATTGTGCATTTATAACACTGCTATGTAACTGTTATGTCTTGTATTACATCTTATATGTCTGGTTCACCAGCAGGTGGCAGCGGATATGGCAGAAAGATCTTTAGATAGAATGGAACTTACCATTCTATTCTCCCCCTTTTGGGCAGAAGTGGGCTAGTCCTGCTTCCTACCAGAAGGAGGGTTGGCAGTTCTAGTTTTTTCCAGTTTAGACTCGATAGTGGAGATGAGAAGACATGAAAGATGGAGCAGTGAGGGAAAAGTTCCATCTCCTGCAGCAAAAGTCTCAAAAGGGAAGTAGCTCATAGAGCACCCTGACTCCTTACAGATTTACAAAGTATTGCGAGGAGGTCAACAGCCAAAGGCACCCCACTACAAAGGTACCAGAACAGTCCTGCTCCACTCCAACTACCAGCAGGGAGTTTAGCACAACAGGGAGAGAAAGCAGAATATGCCAGTTTCCCTGCCAGTTTATGCCAAAACCTGCTGGAGCCAAGAGAAACACCACTTCTTGATGCAAGTTGATTCAAGTAAAGCTGTTGAACTTAATAAAAGTCTGGACTCAACTATTTCTCCATCTACACCATTACTCTCCCTTTTATTGCTTCGGAGTCTAACCCTGGGGAGCGACGGTATCCAGGTAGGAGCACCGTGACACACACAGAAAACTTTTGGGGCCACACCACATGGCATTCTTATAAACCTGGGACATTGTCAGCCCTGGGGGGCTGCACGTTGCACAGTTGCCAAATTCTAAAAAACTGTTTTTAATAAACTGAAGGCTTTTCAATTCTAGTTGTTTAGTGTGCTTCATCCAGATTGTTGTCCAGTACATTATATCAGTGCTACTATACCCTCCTACACTGATTCTATATACTTTACACATGCAGTCAACAGGCTTCTTATGTGCGGCTCCATTTCCATTCATTGCTTTTTGTCAAGAGTTAAGAAAAAATTAACATTAACATAGAGCTGAAAAATATGCAAATACTGTTCATGGATAGAATTACTGTTATTTTTGGAGAAACGTTCTATGTGAGTGTAGAAGAGAAGAGCTGTATTACTGATACTTACTTTTATACAGGAGAATTTTACCAAGAACGAGAAAAAGAAGAATGAAGACCACAACTGTGACCATAGCTATGACCAAGATATTTGGTTTCTTTGGTTCTGGCTTTGCTTCTAGAACAAGAACAGAAAGGTATATATATGAGCTGGGGATAATACTGGGAGCTTCATGCATCAGAGATTCACATTCGGGTCTACTTCAGCTGTAGCAAAGAAGTAATCCAGCATGTTAAATAAAATTAGATCTTTATTCCAATATTTGCTTTAAAAAACTGAGTATTGGCATATAGATCTAATTTTATTCAATACACTGGATTCCTTCGTACGACTTTGGTTGATCTCCTTGGGCATGAACATGCTGTGGATCCATAACGCAGCTAGTTTACGGCTTCCACGAGTTGGTGCTGGATTACACAGCTTTGCTCCCAAATAGTGTTACATACTTTTGCAGATTCTAGCTTTATAGCTATTCTTTAAATTTTTCCTTAGTGAGTATTTATCAAGCTGTGATACTTTATACCTGATTTCTTGCATCGGTGACAATAGAATGGCAGCAGTGGGAACAATTTATGGATGATACTTCCCCCTTCCCAACAGCGGTTGGGTGGTGGTTAGGAGGCCCCCCCATACACATTAAATGATCACTGCCATATTTGACCCAGGAGAAGGGGGAAAGCCTAGGCACCTGCCTAAGGTGCCATCTAATTTTTAAACATGAGGGGTCGCAGTTTATTCGATTAAAAAAAAGTCTCTTTAAATGTGCTACATCACGAGTTGCTAGTAAAATACAGTACTGATGCTGAGTACTAAAAGAAGTGCAGTGGCTGTATGCATGGAGAGTGTCAGCAAGTATCTGGAGTTTGTGCAAACAAGTGAGCACGGTGTCTATGCAGATATGCATAGTGTGTGTGCGGTGTGAGTATACAGGCATACAGAGTGTTGGTTTGGAGTGTGCAGTGTGTATATGTGTGGAAGTAGTGCTGTGTGTATTTGAAGTGTGTGTAGTGAGTGTAAAAAAAGTGAGTATGGTGTATGCCAATGTGCAGAGAGTGTGGCTAGAGTGCGTTCAGAATGTGTGTGTATACAGGTGTGCAGAGTGTATACAGTATGTGGTTGTGCAGTTCCTGTACATGCTAGGTGTGCTACTAGGGACATAGTGTGTTATATTTTGTTTGTTCAATAGGAGTTTCTAAAATGCTTTGAATATTTAACAGTTACCACAATGGACTGCTGGTTGGGGGGAGTGCATGTTAAAATCGCCCCTGTGATCCAGTCATCCCAGTATGGATACAACTCACCCCATAAAACGTTCAGCGGCTTGTCCAGGCTGCTGTGATCCACATTACAGGAGTAAGTCTCGCCCTCTTCGGGGATCACTTCTGCACTGACCCTGATCTGATAGGTGCCGTCAGGATTGGGGAGGGTGTGTGTGGTCTCATAGGAGGGAACGTCGTCCTCCCCGTTCTTCATCCACTTCACGTGCACAGCTCTGGGGTGAAATCCGTAGACCTGGCAGTGAAGCATCAGGGTGTCACCTTTCTTCTGAACAGAGACCTTCACCTGCGGCTGAACTGAGAGGGAAGAAGAATATCTAAATGGACTTTGTAGTGGATCTGATCTGTCCTATACTCCGGCAGTCTGTACAATCAGCAGAGCCCCCTGTACTGTGTATAACACTCAGACCCCTGTGCTCATACCATATAAAAACATAAAAGAAACAGCAGATCCAAACAATTATGGACAGTACCCGTGCAGTACTGCTGTGGCTTTAATACTAAACCAAACACAAAAGACACACCCGTACTTTGTGAGTGCTAAGACATAAACATTAAAGAGGCTTTCCCATTATTAATGTAAAAAATTTAAATCCGATATCATATAGAGCATGACAGTAACTTCCTAGCAAAGTTGGAACCAGCCCAGTGCCTCACATGGATCCAGAGATCTCCCCATTCATTGCTCCAGTTGTTCAGCTAGATTTATTTCAAGATGGCAGCTTAGGGGGAGTGCACTTTCTCAGGAGGCGTGTCCTTTCTACTGTAGCAGGTGGCAGTTGAAGGATGGAACTGTGATGCCACAACAAAATCTGCACAAGTTACACATGGATTTGGCACGGATTCCACCCATATGCAGTGCAAAAAGGTGAAATCCTCAGCATAACTTGACATGCTGTAGATTTAATATTGCACGTTAATTTGGTTAGCACAGGTGCCTTGCAGCGCTGGGGTCATGGGTTTGAATCCGACCAAGGACATCTGCATGGAATGTGTATGTTCTCTCCACGTTTGTGTAGGTTTCCTCCGGGTTCCCCGGTTTCCTCCCGCACTCTAAAGACATCCTGATTGGGAACTTGGATTGTGAGTCCCATTGGGAACAGCTTGATGCTGATGTCTGTACAGCGCTGCGGAATATAGTAGCGCTATAGAAGCGTGTAAAATAAATAAATAAAATAAATTCTATACCGATTTTGTGCTCAGCTTTTCATGCTGCATGTGGGAGAAGTTTAAATCTCAAATCACTTCGCTGCTACTGTAAAATGTGGACGTACCCGGGCGGTCCTTCCTGCACTTACATATCATATCTTAACATTAACATGATAAAATAGTAGCACTTGAAAGATAAAGAGTTAAAAATGGTGCTGTTATCACATGTGGTATGAGAGTACCTCTCCTCTCTAGATCTTCTCTACCACTCTCAATATATTCCTTCAGAGCTGTGACACATTCATCCTCTAGATAATGTTTGCTCCTCATTCCCGCTTGTACATGTGGACTGTTGATTTTCTCTGTGGTGATCTGAGCCTGGGCCATGGTGGGGATATAGGTCCACGTCTTTGTGTCCAGGAACATGAGTTCTCTACCATCATAGCCGTGCTGATCGTATCCTGTGATGCTGCCGTCATCTCTCCGCTCACAGCCGTACATCACCTGGTAGAAATGGAAGCCTGTAGACAGCAGAGGAACATGTCACATTATGAAAATCACTGCTATTATAAAAGTGGATCAAAACCCTAACTTCCATGTCTATCTGACTAGGAACTGGAAAAATGATGGTGTAAACTATTGTTAATCTTACTGTTAGGCCTGGGCCTTCTGCCATAGGTCCCACTGTCTCACCTGTCACATCTCCTGCCTCACTGCCGTCTCCACCAGATGCGTCCTCTGGCCATGCTGCCTCCTTGCTCCATCCTTGCGCGCCTGCCGCTTCCTATTATCTATGCTTTCAGGGGCGCGTGCTTCCTGGGTTACACGGTTAAATAACAGCTGGGTCCACAACTGATGTGGACTAAAACAACCGTTGTGGGCATGAGCCCTTATACAAAATTGTTTCCCACAAAACTAGATATCAATCTGCTCAGCTCCTCCTGCTCTATAACGTACTGCGTGTGACAGGTTCACATAAAGCACAGCATTGTGCCCTTTACCTTCTGTTTGGTTGAAGCGGCGCATTGCTGTCTTTACATCATGTTTGATAAGAGGCTCGGTGTGTTTTGCGATATCGGTCTCTCTCGTCCAGTATTCAGGATCCTTTTTCATCCATGGAGCCACAGGAATATTTTTCTTGATTTCACTATTGTATAAATCAATCTGCTGATCATCCACATATCCAACTATGGAGAACTCTGGCAGTCCGGACCCCGGAGCTGAGACCCCCGTGTAGTAATAGCGCAGAGAGTGACTGTCTGAGAGAGATACAGAGTAAGGGTGGGTTCACACTAGCGTTATGGTTTCTGTTATGGCTTGGTTATAACGGAAAATAACGGAATCCATAAGACAGAATGCAAAAGGGAAGCCTTTAAGAGGCATTCCGTTTTGCTCCGTCCTAATAGGAGTCTATGGGAAAGTATAACGAATCCATCTGGGTCCCGTTATGCAAGACGGAAAACAAAGTACAGGACTTTGTTTTCCGACTTCCATAACGGGAACCTGACGGATGCGTTATGCTTTCTCATAGACTTCTATTATGACGGAAAGCAAACGGAATGCCTCTTAAAGGCTTCCGTTTTGCATTCCGTCATAATACAAGTCTATGGGCTCCAGAACAAAACCGGCCTCCCTTTTATGGATTCCATTATTTTCCGTTATAACCATGTTATAACTGTCATGCCTTTTCATAAGTATATAAACATTTATACATTATTATTGTTATAACGTGTATTCATGGTCTATAAGAAGCCATGTTAACCTTTTATTCACCCTCCTGTATGAACCTTCATTGTGTAAAAGAAAAAAATATGGGTTCAAGTAAAGATTCTTCCTGGCAGATGTGGGCCTATCTGAGGGAGTAATTTTACCTTATCACTAGGCTATGAGCCGAGATAAGGTTTTTCCTGGCGCTCGTCTGTCATCTTTTTATAATGAGATGTATTAATGAGACATACATATAATGTCTGTCTGTTCATGTAGTGGATCGTATTTAGTTTTGACACAAGCTAATCGATATATCACATATGGGTTGTTTTATATTTTATATATTGGTTTTATTTTGTTACATCTTAAAATCGTATATATATCCTGTGTGTGTATCACCAGAAGTGTGTATTCCTGAGGTATGTGGGAAAGCATGCTCAGTTGGATTTCTCTTAATGAGAAGTTGTTGAGAAAGTTGTGTTATTTTAATAAGATAAGGCACCTGTGAAATCCAAAAACCCACACATTTGTTGTCTACATTTTAGCTTTATGACATGAGAACAGTTATACTAGTTTCTGGGAATCTAGTTTTTAATTGCTTCAAGTGTCAGGGGGTCTGCCTCCCTTTTTGATGTATGTCCCAGGTGGTGGATGTTCACCACTTAAAGGGAACCTGTCAGCAAAAAATTGTATAGTAAGCTGTTAACAGTACCTCCTAGTGCCAGATAACAGTGTCCCAATGCACTTTTTCTTCTTTTTGCAGCACTTGGCCTCACAGAGAAATCGAAGTTTTATTCAGCTGCCGCCCCGTGCTTCAAGTCAGGCTTGAAGTCATGGGGGCAGCGGCCTAGGCGTCTCCAATAGTGCTCTCCCCGCCTCCTTGATTGACATCCCGAATCACAGTGCCGGGACCGCGCTCTAAGCCCGCATGCGCAGTAAAGGGCGGCTGGAGCGCGGTCCCGGCTCCGGTGCGTACATTGAGCCGGCTTCATTTTTGGCTACAGCGCATGCGCCCGACACCCTGTTCCAATCGCGCCCGGCATCTATGCATATCGAGCGCGATTGGAACAGGGTGTCGGGCGCATGCGCTGTAGCCAAAAATGAAGCTGGCTCAATGTACGCGCCGGAGCCTCATGGACACCCAACCCTAACACTGGATGTGGTAGGAACTATTACTTCTTTTTTCTTTTCCGCTGGTTGGGGGCCACCATGTACCCTTTGTACGTCGCTCACACCCCTGGTTATCTAAGTTAGGGGTTGACTACATCTGTAAGGTTAACTATTTGAAGGTTTTTTTTAAATCTGGGTTCACTGAATTATGTTATCATGAAAAGTTGTTTTATTATAGCAGTTACCCCTTGGTTTTTGACTTTCATTTTAAATAACACTTTTTGCATTCTGTGTTCTGTTGGTCAGCGCTATTCGCTACAGTGATAACAAATTTCTATAGTGTTTTAGTTATGTTTTACTACCTTTGTACTTTCTAAAACCACATACTACCTATTGCCTCGTTTAGGCCACTTTTTAGATGTATACAGCATTTTATATCATTATTGAACCTATCCAGCATATAACAGGAGTAAAGTCTGACAGCACTGACTATTGGCAGAGAATTGGTGCAAAGCCCTATGGGAATAAGCAATTGCCCAAAATATAAAAAGAAAAAAATGGGCAGCACTCCAAAATGAAAAATTAAAACTTATTTATTCACCCGAGCCTTTCTCAAGCAAAGAGGAGGACCATGTGCTCAGTATATAACAGGTGATCAATCAAGTGCATAATTACAAGTTAATTTCACATAATCAATACATACAATCAAAAATGCATGACGTAAAGTGAACCAATGACAAAAATTCCATAATTCAAAATGACAAATCCAATCAATAGTGACCATGATTACAAAATGCATGTGAATAGTCTCATATATTATAATATATATATTATAATATATATATCACATTCCATAAAAATCATGTGTGTGAATTAAAGTGCAAAGTGATTAAACTTTAATTACGCTGAACTGGGGAGGTGAAAAGGTTAACTTACCCTAGCCAGCTATGGCGTGAACATGGTCGTAGCTATAGGGGGTGCAGAGGCCCAGGAGCCTGAGGGGGCCCAAAGACCCTTGTGCCGCATAAGAAGACACACAAAGCACTGAGGGAAGGGGGGCCCAAGCTGAACTCTTGCACCAGGGCCCATGAGCCGTTAGCTACGCCCATGGGCGTGAAACCACATATATTTTCCGCTAGGTCCGGCCGAGGGCATGTGCACTAGGTGAATCGATGCCATGCCCAGAATGGGCATCACAGTGCGCATGCCCCAGCCTGGCGAAGCGATGACACAAGGACTTGGAGGTCGGGCAAAGGCAGAGGCTGGGGAGGAGTAAAGTGAAAAGGGGCTCCTGTACAGCGCTGCCACTCAAGAGCCCGCTGAGGAAGGTCTGTGTAAGGCTTCTTGCACACGAACTTGTGCGCCCCGTGCCCGTGCTGAAGGCCGCAAATTGCGGGCCGCAGCGGATCGCGGACCCATTCACTTGGACATTTGCTATCTTTTTGCGGGACGGAAGTACGGAACAGAACCCCATGGAAGCACACCGTAGTGCTTCCGTAGTGTTCCGTTCCGTCATTACGTTCCGCAACGTTCCGCATCTCCAGATTTGCGGACCCATTGAATTGAATGGGTCCACATCTGTGATGCGGAATGGCCACGGAATGGTGCCCGTGTATTGTGGATCCGCAAATGAGGTCCGCAGTACGGGCACGGGGCGCGTTCGTGTGCAAGAGGCCCAAAACTGAAACGTCCGGGGACGAATCAATTATTTATCTATTGTGGCTTTATGCTTATTATACAGCCTGGATGTATACACTAATTTTGTGTTAAACACTGAAAAATAAAAATGTGATGATTTGCATACGAATTGGAGTGCCGTGGATTAACCTTACACATAAAGTGAAAAGAAGGCAGAGCAGCCTGGGCTCCTACACAGGGAACGCCGCCCCTGGGCACTTGTGAGTGCTTGTTTGCATATGAATTAGGCCTCATGCACACAAACGTATTTTCTTTCCGTGTCCGTTCCATTTTTTTGCGGACCATATGCGGAACCATTCATTTCAATGGGTCCGCAAAAAAAACGAAAGGCACTCCGTGTGCATTCCATTTCCGTATGTCCGTTTTTCCGTTCCGCAAAAAAATAGAGCATGTCCTATTTTTTCTAGTTTGCGGACAAGGAAAGGCATTATTATAATGGGCCGCGTTCCGTTCCGCAAATTGCGGAATAGAACGCGGAGCAGCTTCCGTGTTTTGCGGATCCACGGTTTGCGGACCGCAAAACACCAACGGTCGTGTGCATGAGGCCTCAAACGCAGTTTTTCCTGCTTGTGCAAGTGTAAAGAAAAGAACAAAGGTACCGTTACAATCCTGTAATAAATAAAAAAAAAGCCCCGTTCCCATAAAAAGAGACATATAAAACTGTAAAAAATAGAAAAAACAGACATATTAGGTATCACCGCATGCGTAACAACCTGCTCTATAAAAAATATTACATGATCCACCCCATCTGGTCAATACTGTAACAAAAGATTAATAAAAACTGTGCTAAAAAAGCCATTTTTGTCACCTTTCATCACAAAAAGTGTAATACCAAGTGATCAAAAAGTCATATGTACCAAAAAATAATACCAATCAAAGCCTCATTTTATCTCACAAAAAATGAGACCCTAATGCCCATTCAGCAAAAAAAAAAATTTCGTTTTCAGAAAATAAGGACACCAAAACATCATTTTTTTTGTTGCAAAAATGCTTTTTTGTTTAAAACCCAAAAATATTAAAAAAAAACATACATATTAGGTATCGCTGCGTCTGTAACAACCTGCTATGTAAAAATATCACATGGGCTATCCCTTCTGGTGAACACC
>CM065597.1:13749648-13782467 GCA_033119425.1 Bufotes viridis | reverse complement strand
TTGAATGTAGTATTGGTCCTGCGTGTTTGCTGCTGCTCCATTCAACCCTATGGCCTTTCCATAGTACAAGCACTCGGCTATCTGCAGCAGTCCCATAGCGTGATCTAATAACCGGACAACCCCTTTAAAGGCAACGTGTTTCATTACCGTATCGGTGGCTACATCAGGCCATATCGAGCCTAGTGTTATCTATAGAGGGCGCACCTCACCACTCAAAAGGAACCTGTCCTATCGTACATGGTGTCTGAGCTACAGCCTGCTGGTTAGAGAGCAGGAGGAGCTGAGCAGATGGATATATAGTGTTATGGTAAAAGATTAAAGGGGTTGTGCAGACAGTAATAGGATAGGTCATCAGTATGTGATTAGTGGGGTCTGACACCCAACACCCCCACCGATTAGCTCTATGAAGAGGAGGCGCTCATACGGGGGCTACTTCCTCTTCAAGATTACACTGTGCTTCGTCTCAGAGGCACAGTATAATTACAAGTGCTTGTTTAAGTGCCGCCTCCTCGTCAAACAGCTGATCTGGAGGGGTGCCGGGAGTCAGACCCCCCCCCCATCGATCAGATGTTGATGACCTATCATGAGGATGCGATTTTTCCGCGCAAGTGCAAAGCGTTTTAATGCGTTTTGCACGCACGTGGGAAAAATCGGCATGTTTGGTACCCGGACTTCTTCACTGGATTTCGGGTTTGGGTTGAATATTCTGTAGATTTTATTATTTTCCCTCATAACATGGTTATAAGGGAAAATAATAGCATTCTCACTACAGAATGCTTAGTAAAATGTGGATGGAGGGGTTAAAAATAAAAAAAATTAACTCACCTTATCCACTTGATCGCGTAGTTGCGTTCTCTCCTTTAATCATTAGCTGCCGGTTAAAGGACCTGTGGTGACGTCACTGCGCTCATCACATGGTCCATCACCATGGTGATGGACCATGTGCTGTGACGTCACCACAGGTCCTTTAGCCGGCAGCTCATGTTTAAAGAAGAAAGAAGAGATCAGCAACTGCGCAATCAAGTGGATAAGGTGAGTTATTTTTTTTTATTTGTAACCCCTCCATCCACATTTTACTTAGCATTCTGTATTGAGAATGCTATTATTTTCCCTTATACCATGTTATAAGGGAAAATAATAAAGATCGGGTCCCCATTTTGATCGTCTCTTAGCAACCATGCGGGAAAATCGCACCGCATCCGCACTTGCTTGCGGATGCTTGCGATTTTTCACGCAGCCCCATTAACTTTTATGGGGCCTGGGTTGTGTGAAAAACGCAGAATATAGAGCACGTTGCGATTTTCACACAACGCACAAGTGATGCGTGAAAATCACCGCTCATGTGCACAGCCCCATTGAAGTGAATGGGGATTCAGTGCGGGGGCTATGCGTTCACCTAACGCATTGCACCCGTGCGGAAAACTCGCCCGTGTGAAAAGGGCCTTACTGTCTGCACAGCTTCTCTAAGTATATAAGTGGGGGTGGGGGGGTTGAACAGGAGGAAAGCTGGTTGTCACTACATTATGTAATGTGACTCAGCTTTCCTGATGTCCTGCATGGCACACGTGCAGAGGCATGAGAAGATATGAGGGTAGGTGGGAGATGTGCTACTCGGCTTTCTTAGACTGTTCTCATGTCTCCCCACATGTGCCACGCAGGACAGCAGGAAAGCTGGGTGCTATTACATCATGTACTGTCACTCAGATTTCCTGCTATCCTGCAAGGCATAAATGCAGATAATAAGAACCTGGAAAGGCAGGGGGAGGGGTGTCACTCAGCTTTCCCAGTCTCTGCACACGTGTCATGCAGGATAGTAATGTCAGTGTCCCCCGCCTGTCCTGCATGACACAGAGGATGGGGGGAGGGGGGCGCTCACTTCCTCAAACTTTTCTCATGTCTCTGCGCATGTGCCATGCTGGACAGCAGGAGAAGTTGGGTGGTATTACATCATGTAATGCCCCAGATTCTTGTCAAAATAAGCTAAACACCGCCAGAACCTGCCAGATCCCATTCACTATAATGAGTGCTGCATGAGGTGGGGCAGGGGAGAAGTTAGGGAGGGTAGTGGGAGGAGCCAGTGCGCATAGTGGGAGGGACTAGGAACCGGCATAGGGGCCCAATTTAAATTCTTGTGTAAACCGAGAGCAAGGCAGGTCGTTTGACTCCGCGACCAGAAAGGAGTCCGTACGCAGAGTTTCAGATTAAGAAAGTTGCATTTACTATAAGTGAATAAAAACAGGTTAACAACACTGGAATTGCAGGGGTAAGGGCAAGCAGAATATTCAGAACAGTATGAACAATATAAGTCATATATTAGAACAATGTCCACCTCCACTGTTTCCGTATTTGCAGCGCGGACACTCAGATACAATAGTCCCAAACACTGTCCCTAACTGACCCTAACTTCAAGTGGGTGCGCACCTCCCTTATCCCAGTGGTTCTCTTACAGTTTATAGGAGTGCACGGTGGGGCCCGATGTCGTTCTTTCTCTTTAACCAAGGCAGGATCCACAACCAAGAAGTCCTCCTCAGAAGGCCGGAAGAATCAGTTAGATGTTACAGTCACTGTCCGGTACATCGACAGTACTGTGAGTCCTTTTACCATTAGTGGCAATCCACACAGCACAGGCCAGCTCCACAGGTTAGTTGCTGTACACGGTCCTTCTCAGCTCAGCTTGACTAAATGCACTGTCTCTTTATATTCCAACCGAAGTTTACACAGTCTGGATGCACAGGGCAGCTTTGTGATGTCTCCAACCAGGCCTTACACCACACAGAACAGGTTCTCTAACTTGCCATCATGGCTGACACAGCAGCAGCTTCTCTGTCCTCCTTCTTGCTCAGAAAACAGGCCTGCTGACATCATCCGGGGCGTGTCTTATTCAGCACTTAAAGGAGCATCACAGTAACACACTATCTCTATGATAACTTCAACACAAAGTGGTCCTATGCTGCCATCTACTGACCAAAAGAATACTGCAGGCACTTTACATTTTAACACAGAATAGTGAAACTTAGAGACATTACATGACTGTTTCTTACATATTCCCCCACTTTAAGATTGGCAGTCCCTGCCAATGACTGAACATCCAGAGGGCTGTACTCTTACATGTAGAGTGGTAATGTACCGTTGTACGGCAGGCCAAATAAACTCATCCTGTGCATACCGAACAGGGAGGAATACCAGCATTTTGTCTAATGGTGCGTCTGGGAACCACTGGTATACTCTGGGGTTCTGTAGCCATAGACTGAGAAGGACCAGTCGATTCCGCATCAGAGGGGGTACAATCTGAGGACACAGTAGCCACAGGCGGAACAGCCTCAGGAGTTGAGATTGGCCAACAATCATCTTCATCATCGTAATCCCATTCCACACCGCCAGTCTCTGACTGTGGGAGCACGTTGACATTGTCAGTCCCATCACAATTTGCTTCCCTAGATTGGCACAGGCGCAACATATTTCTGTGAAGTACTCGGACACAATCAGTTCCTTCTTTCTGGACTTCATACACCGGCCCGTTTGCATACTTGCGGGCAACTACACGATACGGCACAGCCTCCCATCTGCTTTCCAATTTTCCTTGAGGTTTCTTAACACGTACCAGCACCAGGTCACCTGGCTGCAATGGTGTCTTTTGCACCGGAGTCTTATCGGGATGAGAATTTTCTTGCAGACGCTGCCGCACCCAGGAAGTGGGATCTCTTTGCTCTATCGCTTTATTAATCTCACAAGTTCGACATCGATGACATACTTCTTCAACCATTTGACGGAGGCCGGGCAGTAAATCAGTCGCTGTAGCCAACGAAAGGTCTTCTCATGACCAAAATGTCCATTCTTATTATGAGCTTCAAGGGCCAATGATTGAGCCAGTTCACTAGGCACGACGATTTGGTAGCAAATGTCGATTTCAGAAGGTAGATATACCTTCGGCATAGCACTCCATTTTTCATCTCTAACTTTTCCCACTGACTCAGGACCAATAGCATTTCACGTGTCATTCGTTCTCTTTCCTCTTTACAGGGCTTCTTGTTCTTCTCAACACACTTGATCATTTGCGCCAGCCCCTCATGGGCCTGCTGCATTTGCGCCCATTCCTGTCGTGAGGGGCCAAAGAAAGGAGCCATTTCGGTCCCTTCCATTGCACACTGAATAGCAGTGACCAAGGCTTGTGAAAATCTGCTGAAGTCAGGCACCTCCACATGCTCTAACTCTTGATCCTGTGTGTTCACACACCGGAGGGGTACTCTCCCACTGTGAACTACTGCCAAGGAACGGGCCACTAGTGGATCAATACTTCTTTCAGCTGTCAGTGGTGGCAATGTAATTTTTGTGTGCAGAGGGACCGAAATCCGAGCAAGAGGTCGTTGTGCATCAGAACTTTTCTGTAAGCCGCATGTTCGGACCAGCCGCTGGAAGGCTGTTTGAGTAGGTCGATGGCTAGCGGTTTCTTTCCAGTAACCGTGACCTTTCTTTTCAAAGAGAATCTGATCCAATTCTTTTAACACATTCATCCCCAAGATGATAGGGACCTCCACTTCACGTGACGCCTGTACCACCACAATGCCTTTCTTGCCTAGATCTTGGCCACATAATCTGACATTCATCCAGGCCACTCCCACCACCGGTACTGGTAGCTGATTAGCTGCAACCACTCGTATGAATGTATGGGGATCATATTTCACATGTTGCTGAAAGTACCGTTCATAACAGTCTCTACTCAGGGTCGTTACTTGAGAACCCGTGTCAATCATCCCGGTAACCGGAATACCTTCTAATTCTATCTGTATGATGGGACTTGCAGCAATTAGGTCTTCTTCAGGGCATTCTCCCCTCATAGTCTCCCTCTCAGTTTCCCCTACTACACGCCCTACTACAGCAGGGGGTCTCTCATAAACTTGTCGCTGCTCTGGACATCTAGCAGCAATGTGGCCCATGCGTCCACACTCCCAGCAGCGTAATTCTCGCCGCTCCTGCCATCGGTTTGGGCCCCTTCGGTAAGCCCCATCAGTCTCCCCTGAGAGTTGTACTACATTATTGGGACCCCTTCGGTAGGTCCTATCCTCATCCCTCCAGCGGGGTTGTGGGTGATTCTGACCTTCTTGGTGTGAACGGCCCACCCCTTCGTCTCTAGCTTTCTGGAGGCCTGTAATTCTCATAGCATTCTCATTACAACTGGTTTGTAGGTGTTCCATTTGTTCTTGCAATTTCTGCATTACTGTAAGTATCTCTTTAAAGGTCCCTTTTTCTACTGTTTCTGAGCCAGAGCTAGCCCCTGCGACAGTGTAACTCCAACTGCGGTCTGAGGTTTCTGAACCATACTATTGGCACGTGAGATGGCCTCTACTTGTACGTCATGAAATTTGGCATCAGTCTCCCGTCTTATAAAGTCCTGCATAGCAACAGACAAACTGCCATCACGGATCCCCAGAACAAACCGGTCACGGAGTGTCCGATCAGGGTTACAGAAGGTTGGTGGGCCCCTCTTTCCTTCCCTTGAATATCTCGGAGCAGTTCTTGTAGGGCATTGGCATATTGAGGGAGACTTTCATTCTCCTTTTGTACCCTCTGGAAGAACTGTGCCTGCAGGGACCCCAGCAATGCCGTTTCTCCATAAATAGTTTCTAGAATCTGGACAACTTGCTCAAATGTCTGTCTTTGTTCAAATGGCCGCAGTATCACTGTAGTCTTAGCATCCCCTTGTAACGTCAATATGGCTAATTCTACTAGTACTTCTGGTGCGGTCTGGTACATGCGCTGTACCATCCGTATCTGCTCTGCCCACATATTCACAGACATATTATTACCATCAAACTTTGTTAACTGACTCATTATAGCCCCTGCTGGCATTCTTTCTCCAGCACCATCCCTCCTAACAGGTGCGTCGCCGCTCATTCTGGTACACGGATCCTGCCGACTACGCCAATTTGTAAACCGAGAGCAAGGCAGGTGGTTTGACTCCGCGACCAGAAAGGAGTGCGTACGCAGAATTTCAGATTAAGAAAGTTGCATTTACTATAAGTGAATAAAAACAGGTTAACAACACTGGAATTGCAGGGGTAAGGGCAAGCAGAATATTCAGAACAGTATGAACAATATAAGTCATATACTAGAACAATGTCCACCTCCACTGTTTCCGTATTTGCAGCGCGGACACTCAGATACAATAGTCCCAAACACTGTCCCTAACTGACCCTAACTTCAAGTGGGTGCGCACTCCCTTATCCCAGTGGTTCTCTTTACAGTTTATAGGAGTGCACGGTGGGGCCCGATGTCGTTTCTTTCTCTTTAACCAAGGCAGGATCCACAACCAAGAAGTCCTCCTCAGAAGGCCGGAAGAATCAGTTAGATGTTACAGTCACTGTCCGGTACATCGACAGTACTGTGAGTCCTTTTACCATTAGTGGCAATCCACACAGCACAGGCCAGCTCCACAGGTTAGTTGCTGTACACGGTCCTTCTCAGCTCAGCTTGACTAAATGCACTGTCTCTTTATATTCCAACCGAAGTTTACACAGCCTGGATGCACAGGGCAGCTTTGTGATGTCTCCAACCAGGCCTTACACCACACAGAACAGGTTCTCTAACTTGCCATCATGGCTGACACAGCAGCAGCTTCTCTGTCCTCCTTCTTGCTCAGAAAACAGGCCTGCTGACATCATCCGGGGCGTGTCTTATTCAGCACTTAAAGGAGCATCACAGTAACACACTATCTCTATGATAACTTCAACACAAAGTGGTCCTATGCTGCCATCTACTGACCAAAAGAATACTGCAGGCACTTTACATTTTAACACAGAATAGTGAAACTTAGAGACATTACATGACTGTTTCTTACACTTGCTATGTACGCCCCTGGTTGTACCGCAAACCAAAGATCCCACAGGATAGGGGACAACTATTAGATCGGTGGGGTCCTGCCGCTGGAATAAAAACAGGGGCCCGTACCCCCGCAGCTCCCCTCAAATGTCTCGAGTGGCCGGTTGCACATGTTTGTGGCTGCTCCATTCATTTCTAAGAGAGTTGTGAAGATAGCTGGGTATAGTGCACTATCTCCGGAATTCCTATGGAAATGAATGGAGCAGCCACGCGCATGTGCAGCCGGCCACTCCGTCATTTTACAGGGGGTATGGGGCACCTGTGATCGACGTGGTGATCCCAGAGGTAGGACCCCACCGATCTAATAGTTATCCCCTATCCTGTGGATAAGGGATAACATGAAACAACCAGAATACCCCATTAACTATAAGGGGACGGGTGGAAAAGACCGATCTCTCCCTGTGCTCATGAACAGAAGGACTCCTTATATGTTAGTCCTCCCAGCCTACAGCACCGGAGCACATACAGGTAAGTGGCCACTGAAATCAGGGAGTCAGTCTGACAGGATCCCAGTAAAGGATCTGCTACTAACTCCTCGGTACCAGATACCGCATGTCACATACAACTCGTCTTGCAGAGTCTGCCCTCAGCGGTTTTAGTGGCATGAACCTACATAATATAAGGCAGTTGGTATTAATGTTCTGGCTGATTGGTGTAACTCGAGCGGTATAACTGCTGCCTCCTGACATCTGGTAATAGACGGATGCATCGGGCATCGGGTGACGGTCGAGAGGTGTAATAATGAATGACGTCACCTAGTATTATACTGTATAATATCATTATAATGTACAGTAGATAAGACTCCTCATAAAACATACATGCCCCTGTCACCTACACGCTGTACATACATGACCCTGTCACCTACACGCTGTACATACATGACCCTGTCACCTACACGCTGTACATACATGACCCTGTCACCTACACGCTGTACATACATGACCCTGTCACCTACACGCTGTACATACATGACCCTGTCACCTACACGCTGTACATACATGACCCTGTCACCTACACGCTGTACATGCATGACCCTGTCACCTACACGCTGTACATGCATGACCCTGTCACCTACACGCTGTACATACATGACACTGTCACCTACACGCTGTACATGCATGACCCTGTCACCTACATGCTGTACATGCATGACCCTGTCACCTACATGCTGTACATGCATGACCCTGTCACCTACACGCTGTACATGCATGACCCTGTCACCTACACGCTGTACATGCATGACCCTGTCACCTACACGCTGTACATGCATGACCCTGTCACCTACACGCTGTACATGCATGACCCTGTCACCTACACGCTGTACATGCATGACCCTGTCACCTACACGCTGTACATGCATGACCCTGTCACCTACACGCTGTACATGCATGACCCTGTCACCTACACGCTGTACATGCATGACCCTGTCACCTACACGCTGTACATGCATGACCGTCACCTACACGCTGTACATGCATGACCCTGTCACCTACACGCTGTACATGCATGACCCTGTCACCTACACGCTGTACATGCATGACCCTGTCACCTACACGCTGTACATGCATGACCCTGTCACCTACACGCTGTACATACATGACCCTGTCACCTACACGCTGTACATACATGGTGCCTCCTCCTGTAGTGTATGTGTGATATGTAACACTCTGTATCTCTCTCAGACAGTCACTCTCTGCGCTATTACCACACGGCGGTCTCAGCTCCGGGGTCCGGGCTGCCGGAATATTCTGAAGTCGGATACGTGGATGATCGGGAGATTGTGAATTATAACTCAGAGAGCGGAAAATACCGAGCGAAAGTGAAGTGGATGGAAAAAGTGGAGCCGGAATACTGGGAGAGACAGACACAGAACGCTAAAGTAAATGAGGCTGTGTACAGACATAATGTGAGGACACTGATGAGCCGCTTCAACCAGTCCGGAGGTGAGAGACAATATACTGTATACACCGATATCCACACTACACCGTATACACCATACTGTATACACTAATATACATACTACACTGTGTAACTACACCGTTTACACACTACACACCGATATACACACTACACAGTAATATACACACTACACCGATATACACCGATATACACAGGGGCGTAACTACCAGGGAAGCAGCTGCTTCGGGGCCCGGGCAGCACATATCGTCCTCACTCCTCTCCTCCCCTGGGTAATCAGCACGTGTCCTCACTCCTCTCCCGATTGCTAATTACACAGTGAATCGCAGTGTCCTCTCGCCCTTGTCTATTTAAAACTTATTTATTCATTCTTTCAGAAAAGCTTGCCTGGGGATCGAACCTGCGACCATTAGGTTCAAAGGCAAGACACTTAACCACAAGGCTATATCAGCTGCATAGCCAGATAGCTTAAATAATAAATAAAAAATAAAAAATGTAAATGTATCCATACACATTACAGCTGCACCAGCACATTGTATATGGATGTAGCAGAGCTTGGTGTGTTGGGGCAGCTGTAATGTGTATGGATACACTATCAAAGTTCTCCTTATCTAGAGGTCTTATTTTTTTTTTAGCTACCTAGCTATGCAGCTGATATAGCCTTGTGGTTAAGTGTCTTGCCTTTCATCTTAATGGTCACAGGTTTGATTCCCCTCACAAACTTTTCTGAAAGACAGGATAAATGAGGCTTGCCTAACATGGAGGTAAGTATATGTGTTTTTTTTTTTTTTTTAATGCTGGACTTTTACTTTACTGCCACAGGGGAGGAGGGGGCTATTGGCACTATGATATTGGCAAATGGGGGAGAGATAGGCACTTCATATTGGCACACACATTAGGGGCAGGGGAGAGGATGGCACTATGATATTGGGATGGGGAAGACAGAGGCACTTGATATTGGCACATTATAGGGGGCACTATGGGGGCATCTGGTGCTATATGGCTGGCTACTGGCACATTATAGGGTGGGTTTATATGGCTGACTACTGGCACATTATAGGGGGTTATATGGCTGACTACTGGCACATTATAGGGGGGTTATATGGCTGGCTACTGGCACATTATAGGGGGGCTATATGGCTGACTACTGGCACATTATAGGGGGGCTATATGGCTGGCACATTATAGAGGGGGAGCGAAACGTGCGGGTAGGGGGGGCCCAATACAAAAATTTGCTGTGGGGCCCAGTCATTTCTAGCTACGCCCCTGGATATACACACTACACGGTATACACCGATATACACACTACACGGTATACACCGATATACACACTACACGGTATACACCGATATACACACTACACGGTATACACCGATATACACACTACACGGTATACACCGATATACACACTACACGGTATACACCGATATACACACTATACGGTGTACACCGATATACACACTACACGGTATACACCGATATACACACTACACGGTGTACACCGATGTACACACTACACGGTGTACACCGATGTACACTACACGGTGTACACCGATGTACACACTACACGGTGTACACCGATGTACACACTACACGGTGTACACCGATGTACACACTACACGGTGTACACCGATGTACACACTACACGGTGTACACCGATGTACACACTACACGGTGTACACCGATGTACACACTACACGGTGTACACCGATGTACACACTACACGGTGTACACCGATATCCACACTACACCGTGTACACCGATATACGCACTACACCGTGTACACCGATATACGCACTACACCGTGTACACCGATATACGCACAACACCGTGTACACCGATATACACACTACACCGTATACACCGATATACACACTACACCGTATACACCGATATACACACTACACCGTGTACACCGATATACACACTACACCGTATGCACTGATATACACACTACACCGTATGCACTGATATACACACTACACGGTATGCACTGATATACACGGTATACACCGATATACACACTACACGGTATACACCGATATACACACTACACTGTATACACCGATATACACACTACACGGTATACACCAATATACACACTACACGGTATACACTGATATACACACTACCTGGTATACACCGATATACACACTACACTGTATACACCGATATACACACTACACGGTATACACCGATATACACACTACACTGTATACACCGATATACACACTACACGGTATACACCGATATATACACACTACACCGTATACACCGATATACACACTACACCGTATACACCGATATACACATTACACCGTATACACTGATATACACATTACACAGTATACACCGATATACACACTACACCGTATACACCGATATACACACTACACCGTATACACTGATATACACATTACACAGTATACACTGATATATACACACTACATAGCGCCTCCTATGGTGGTAGACTCAGATGTCTTACTGAGAACACAAGCTTCTCAGCGTTCTCAGTGTTGGCAGTCAAAAGCAGAAGGTCCTTTTTCATTGGTCACGATCATCATGTGACTGTGATGTACTTAAAGGGGTTTTGTCACTTCAGCAAAGAACATTTATTATGTAGATGCAGTGAATACCAGGCACTTACTGATGTATTATGATTGTCCATATTGCCTCCTTTGCTGGCTGGATTCATTTTTCCACCACATTATATACTTCTCTTTTCCATGGTTACGACCACCCTGCAATCCATCAGTGGTGGCCGTGCTTGCACACTATAAAAAAAGCACCAGCCTATGTGAGCTCCCACGGTCAACAGAGAGGCCAACATTTTTTCCTATAGTGTGCAAGAACGAGCACCGATGATGGATCACCTGCACATACATGATACATACATGTGCTCTGTGTGACATGTTCCTCTGCTGTCCGCAGGTTCCCATATTGTCCAGGTGATGTCCGGCTGTGAGCGGGGAGATGACGGCAGAATCACAGGATACATGCAGCATGGATATGATGGAGGAGAGTTCATGTCCCTGGACACACAGACGGGGACTTATATCCCCACCATGTCCCAGGCTCAGATCACCACACAGAGATGGAACAGTCCAGCAGTACAAGTGGGGCAGAGAAATAAGAATTATCTGGAGAATATCTGTGTAGACTGGCTGCAGAAACATGTGGAGAACGGGAGAGAAGATCTGGAGAGGAGAGGTAAGTGCTCGTCATCACCTGTCACATGTCCCTGTACGTGTGTGACGTGTGGGCGGAGCTGTGACATCACACGCGTCTACGCAGCGGACATCAGCGCCTGCACAGAAACAGACAGGACTTTCTTATTTTTCTGTTATTAGTTCACACAGTTTTTTGGCGCAGATTTTGGCTCGGATTCCACATCACAGAGCTGTGCCTCCAACTCTTGCAATTCCTCTCCATTGATTTCAATGTAAAAACTGCTTCTTAATTTATACGGGGCTATTTTTTTCATCTGTGGCCAACCAGAATTTTTATTTTTGCCGGACAAATTATCCAACAATCACAGACAGCCAACGCTTTTTTTATGGACAAATTCGAAAACCGTAAATGAATAATAAAGAATATTTATACGTAGTACATGTCTACAGCTCAATATACTGATAAGAACTCGTTACCAGTATTAGGGTCCATTCACACGTCCGCAATTCTGTTCCGCATTTGCGGAACGGAATTGCGAACCCATTAATTTCAATGGGGACAGACGATGTCCCGGCCGGGTCCGCAATTGCGGATCCGCACTTCTGGGTCCGCAATCGCGTTCCCGAAAAAAATAGAACATGTCCTATTCTTGTCCGCAATTGCGGACAAGAAAAGGCATTTTCTATGAGAGTGCTGGCGATGTGCGGTCCGCAAATTGCGGAACGCACATCGCGGATATCCGTGTTTTGCGGATCCGCAAAACACACACGGACCCTTAACTGAAGACTGTGAAATAATAATAATTACCCCAAAAATAACCTGTTAAAGTACCACCAGCTCAAAAAATCAAGGACACATCAATTTTATTTTATGGACACAGAAAAAAAGTTGTCCATTTTTTATGAACTGTTTGGGAATTTCTCGACGGATGGCAACCCTGCCCTGGTTTTAAAAAACACACTGCAGGAAAAAGAAATGACGTCTCCGTTCTTGAAGTGGATTCCTCGCAGTATCCGCATCTAGAGTTCCCATTAAGGTCAGTCTAAGGTCTAAAGACACAGAGTTTTTTTCTATACTGAAAAAAAACTACTCCCGTTCTGCTTCAGGATTCCACATGGGTTTTTAGTCATTATTCTGACGCGTTGTTTGCTGCAGGGTTGACACGGATTTTGATCCTGCCCAGTTCAGTGTGAACTCTGGACATTCCACATCAGGAACGGTCACTTCTTTTTGCAGACCATGGTTTTTAAAACCACAAGTGGAAAAACTTGTGCTGTGTAAATTTAGAAGCAGTGTTAGCACTGAAATTAATGGAAATGATCTGCAAAGAAAACCTCGCCAAAATCTGATCATAAAAACCTCTGTGTGAACATACAGTGAAACCCACAAAAAACTGGAATCAGGGTTTTCAATGCAGATGAATGGAGCAGTGCTGTAACATGGCGCCACCTGGTGGCAGAGAAAAAGAACACAAAATATATATCGCCTTTCTGCATGTATGACAGCCGCTGAACAGCTTAGTAACAGACATTTCTTAATTATTGGTTCCTTCAATGATGTAGAAATAAGACCAGGGCAGATTTTGGCTTTTCTCCTGCCCCCTACCCCATGAACGTTCTACATTAATGTCGCCAGACACTATTTTTTGTGAGATCCTGTGGCTGAGCCCTTAAAGTAATTATTTCTATTTTGATGTAATTTCTACATAAATCCACAGAAGTCGCTGATAAATACATGTAATTTCTTTGTCTGCAGTAAGTGGAACAAGGGCCTCAATGCTTTTATCTCTATATTACTATGGAATAAAGGGATCCCCCGCTGTAGTAAGTGATGGTGCATGTACTGCTACCATATACTGACACTTACCCTGGGAACACACCTGAGCGTTTTTCAGCGCGTTCATACTCGCTGAAAAACGCTCAACATGTGAAAAGCCATGCATCCCTATGTGCATGGTTCACATGTCGGCGTTTTACAGCGCAGACGACCGCTGCTAAAACGCCCCTACGCGCTCAGCGCGTGGCTGCCGTGACTATCGCGCGGCAGCACGCGCGATCCAACTCCATATTCCTATTATAGGAGCGCGCATATGACGCGCGCTTCCATAAAACAGCCACTGCAGGCAGAAGCGCGCGTCATATGCGCGCCCTGGGAACACGCGAAGTGTGTTCCCAGAGTTACTGATCGGGCGGGACCCCCACTGATCCTCACAAGGAGGGGGCCATAGCATTAGCTCAGGGTTATGGTTCCTTCACAGCGACGCCCCCGACCATCCACTACTATAACACAGCCCCATTCCCTGTGTGCTGACCAGGTGAGGACCAGAGGTCACACCCCCACCAATCACAGGGTTATGGCGTATGCTAGCAATATTGCAGCGGCCTACTCCCAGGGCATCTGGGGTATCCCTTGCCCCTTAGGAGGTTTCTTCGAAATATGTCCCTCTTATAGAGAAAGTAATCATGACAGCAGTTGCAGTTAAGCAACGAGGACATGGAGTCCCCTTTTGTAGATGGTAATGTTGGTACTCAGGGGTAGGATTGCCAGAGTGGTGTAGTTTGGCCTACAGTCTCTGTAGATGTTGTATACACGTGTCACGGTGTTCCTACCTGGATATCCCTGGATGCCAGGCGTGGTATAGTCCGAAGCAAGTGCAAAAAGGGGTAATTAACTTGGATGGTGTAAAACTAAATTGAGGCCAGACTTGGTAAATGGTTAAACAGTTGCTTTACTTGTAATAAATGGCATTCCATACAGTTTCCAGACTTTATCTCGGTTTCCAATAGATTTCAGTAGGCAAATACTTTCTCTGCAACCCTCTCGGCCCAGCTATGTCAGTGGTCAGTTTCTTATTGTAGATAATCCTAGGAACTTCTTGTCCTGGCTTTGAGTACCTCAATCTCTAGCTTTAGCTTGGATTCTTAGGCAATGCAAGACCCAGGAGAGGACATGGAACCTTGTGCCACTACCTCCTTAGTGAGGTGGGCTAACAGACAGAACCTGTCCAGCAGGGACCAGGTCTGCTTCCTTCCCCATGAGGGGGTACGTCTAGAAGAGGGTGAGAGAGAATGGACAGTCCATTCCCTGGAACTAGCACT
This sequence comes from Bufotes viridis, assembly GCA_033119425.1. Taxonomy (NCBI): domain Eukaryota; kingdom Metazoa; phylum Chordata; class Amphibia; order Anura; family Bufonidae; genus Bufotes; species Bufotes viridis. Next base: position 13,767,405 of record CM065597.1, on the reverse strand, counting down.
GCCAATTGTTGCTGCCACCTTGTGGTGGGCATGGCAATCACATGAACATACCAGTTACAGGAATAAATATGCACAGTGTGAAGGACATGATACAAATGCAATTGATGACATGAATTAGCACATAGGAGACTGTAGCAAGGTGCCAAAATGAGTTGTAATGGCACTCTGGGATATTACAATATCTGATGACAACCTATGATGTGTCTGTAATAGAAAGTATTAGAACAGTATTTGTATGTTATGGAGAAGGACACCGTGCCGGTTCCCCTCTGCTATTCCAGTCCGCAGTGCTCCCCCAGCAGTGACAGGTCTCAGTCATGGAGGTCTATTCTTCTATGTGAGGAGCACAGGGGTCTCCTGAGTGTTGTACACAGTACAGGGGGCTCTGCTGATCGTTCAGACTGCCGGAGTATAGGACAGATCAGATCCGGTACACGGAGTCCACTTATATTTTCTTCTTCTTCTTCCCTCTCAGTTCAGCCGCAGGTGAAGGTCTCCGGTCAGAAGAAAGGTGACATCCTGATGCTTCACTGCCAGGTGTACGGATTTCACCCCAGAGCTGTGCACGTGAAGTGGATGAAGAACGGGGACGACGTTCCCTCCTATGAGACCACACACACCCTCCCCAATCCTGACGGCACCTATCAGATCAGGGTCAGTGCGGAAGTGATCCCCAAAGAGGGCGACAGTTACTCCTGTCATGTGGATCACAGCAGCCTGGGCGAGCCGCTGAACGTTGTGTGGGGTGAGTTGTATCCATACTGGGCGGATGATGGGAGTAAGACTATGGAGTAGGTCATGATGGGCGATCACTGTTGTGACATGTCATTGTATAGTCTATTCCCTGATTTCCAGCATCTCATTAGTGTGAACAGTTCTGTACGTGACTTAACGCTTTATGTTCCTCTACAAATCCCCTTTTAGGGGTCAGATAATCTCCGGAGTTCTGGACATATGTATCATGTAATGGATCTGTTCATGTTGATATCAGACCTCAGGCTTTATTGGCCCCTGATAGAAATCTAGAGTCACAGTGTAATGTACTTACTGTACGCCGGTGTAAAGGATCCTGTATTTCCTATGTGCGGTAAGTGTCCGCACGGTGACCACATATCGTATAAAAGCTTCTCTCCGTTTGGTGCACAATGTCTCCTCCGAGCCTTCCTCTCAGTGTCTTCAGGTTACGTTTCTCCTCTGATGCTGCCTGAGTGAGAGGGATCCAGAACACGTCTGTGTAAGGGTCTGTTCACATCACACGTGGAGCCTTCCATCAGAGGTTTTCATTAGGACGACTCTCAAAGTAAACGTATGACAGAAAGCTGTAACGTATCCCTCTGTATAGGCTGTCATTTACCAGAAATATTCCTATATAAGGCGTATCTCTGACTTCTCTCAAGCCAGGTCTAAAAAAGTGGTCGTGGTGTGGGTGGGCCAGTAGACCAGTCTCACTTACTATTTTCTACGCCTGGTTTAGGGGTAGAAAATGGTCTAAATATAAGACAGCTAGGAAGCGGTCTTACATTTAGAAGCGGTGGTGGATCAGCCAGAGTTATGTAGAGGCCGGTGCCTCTACATAACTCCATCAGATCCTCCGCCAGCTATAGGGGATATTAAGACCGGCATCTAAAACTCCGGTCTTAATGAATGACCCCATAGAGCAGGCATCCTCAAACTGCGGCCCTCCAGCTGTTGTAAAACTACAACTCCCACAATGCCCTGCTGTAGGCTGATACCTGTAGGCTGTTCGGGCATGCTGGGAGTTGTAGTTTTGCAACAGCTGGAGGGCCACAGTTTGAGGATGCCTGCCATAGAGTGTCATACATTGCCTGTACAGTCCCTCCACCTCGACTCTCCCTGAGCTGGAGAAGTATCCCACCTTAGTATCTCAGAAGTGAAGACGGACGTTTTCTACACCTCCTGAGGCAGCTCTGATGATGTAACTGTCCATATACAGTAGTTACATCCTTGAAGGTTCCTTCAGCAGCAGCTTGACACGCCAGTCACTGGAGCTCTCCCCACTGTTTCTGCCCTCATCAACACCCAAAAGCCTGTAGGTAGCTTGTGAGGCTTCTCCGGTAGATGGTGAAACTCCTTTCTTACATGATACTTGCAACCGATGTCCCTTTGTGTAAGCATTTCTGTGCTGCCACACAGCATGACACTGCCATTCTTACTATCACCACATTATGGGTTCTCGGCTGTCAGTCTGAAGGATGAGGGCAGACCGGAAGAGAAGGGTGTCCTTCCAGGTATCTTCTGGCCATTGACCCTGGCTTCTAAAGATTTGTTTACCCACCTTTCCTAGGCATCCAGCCTACGGCCGGGTCACTCCTGACTCCTCTGCTGCAGAAGCTCCATTGATATGTCCATATACAGACACCGATGTCACTGGAGATCTGAGATACTTGTATAATCTAGACCTGTCACCCATTACATATACCGGCCAGACGGAGGCCAGAAGGATACTGTACATGCTCAACATACAGCAAAAACACGATGTAAAGGTAGTCTAACATTCAGAGGCAGTGGCTGGTTCAGTGCTTCATGTATTCAGATAGTGGTCTCGTAGACATAGAACCAGATGAACCTAAAGTACCAAAGTCCGGGGTTCCATGGCTTTCCTGTCAGGAGAGACTAAACTAGTGCCATGTAGACTTGTACTGTAGGATAATAAATAGCAGCTCCAGCAGGTGGCGCATCGAATTCCCTGAAAGCTGAAACCAGCAAAATACTTTACCTCTGCTGTGCAGGAAAGAACCCTGAGTGCCGTGCACTGACTTTAGCGCACATCAGGAGCAGGAGGAGCCTGTGTTGGGGGTAGAGAAGGAGCAGCCTGTGCTGGGGGTAGAGGAAAAGCGGCCTGTGCTGGGGGTAGAGGAGGAGCAGCCTGTGCTGGGGGTAGAGGAGAAGCGGCCTGTGCTGGGGGTAGAGGAGGAGCCGCCAGTGCTAGAGGTGGAGGAGGAGCAGCCAGTGCTAGAGGTGGAGGAGGAGCAGCCAGTGCTGGGGGTGGAGGAGTAGCAGCCAGTGCTGGGGGTGGAGGAGGAGCGGCCAGTGCTGGGGGTACAAGAGGAGCGGCCTGTGCTGGGGGTAGAGGAGGAGCCTGTGCTGGGGGTAGAGGAGGAGCGGCCTGTGCTGGGGGTAGAGGAGGAGGAGGAGCGGCCAGTGCTGGGGGTAGAGGAGGAGGAGGAGCGGCCAGTGCTGGGAGGTGGGGAGGAGCAGCCACTGCTGGGGGTACAAGAGGAGGAGCGGCCTGTACTGGGGGTAGAGGAGGAGGAGCAGCCTGTGCTGGGGGTAGAGGAGGAGCGGCCTGTGCTGGGGGTAGAGGAGAAGCAGCCTGTGCTGGGGGTAGAGGAGGAGCGGCCTGTGCTGGGGGTAGAGGAGGAGCAGCCTGTGCTGGGGGTAGAGGAGGAGGAGCGGCCTGTGCTGGGGGTAGAGGAGGAGCGGCCTGTGCTGGGGGTAGAGGAGGAGCGCCCAGTGCTGGGGGTAGAGGAGGAGGAGGAGCGGCCAGTGCTGGGGGTAGAGGAGGAGGAGGAGCGGCCAGTGCTGGGGGTGGAGGAGGAGCAGCCACTGCTGGGGGTACAAGAGGAGCGGCCACTGCTGGGGGTACAAGAGGAGCGGCCAGTGCTAAGGGTTGAGGAGGAGCGGCCAGTGCTGGAGGTAGAGGAGCAGCGGCCAGTGCTGGGGGTAGAGGAGGAGAGCAGCCTGTACTAGAGGTTGAGGATAGAGATGAGCGAACTTTGAAAAAAGTTTGGCGTTGGGGTTTGGAGTAATCGCCGCATCCCGTTATGGATTCCTCTACCGCGGGCTATCCCGACATATGGAATCCATAAGGAGCGACTTCCACGAACTCGAACTTTGGAAAAGCCGAAGGACCTGGGGTGACGTCTCCGTCATGTGATCAGTGCAGGGGCGTGGCTCAGCACTGGATTTGATCCCGATGCTGAGCCACGCCTCCACTGATCACATGACGGTGTTGTCACCCCAGGTCGCTCGGCTTCCAAAGTTCGGTTCGTGAGAATCGAGTAGTGGAATCTATAACGGGATGCGGCGATTACCCGAGCGCCGAACTTTTTAAAGTTCGCTCATCTCTAGTTGAGGAGGTGCAGCCTGTGCTGGGGGTAGAGGAGGAGCGGCCTGTGCTGGGGGTAGAAGAGGAGCAGCCTGTGCTAGGGGTAGAGGAGGAGCGGTCTGTGCTGGGGGTAGAGGAGGAGCGGCCTGTGCTGGGGGTAGAGGAGGAGCGGCCTGTGCTGGGGGGTAGAGGAGGAGGAGCGCCCAGTGCTGGGGGTAGAGGAGGAGCGGCCTGTGCTGGGGGTAGAGGAGGAGGAGCGGCCTGTGCTGGGGTAGAGGAGGAGCGGCCTGTGCTGGGGGTAGAGGAGGAGCGCCCAGTGCTGGGGAGTAGGAGGAGGAGGAGCGGCCAGTGCTGGGGGTAGAGGAGGAGGAGGAGCGGCCAGTGCTGGGGGTGGAGGAGGAGCAGCCACTGCTGGGGGTACAAGAGGAGCGGCCACTGCTGGGGTACAAGAGGAGCGGCCAGTGCTAAGGGTTGAGGAGGAGCGGCCAGTGCTGGAGGTAGAGAGCAGCGGCCAGTGCTGGGGGTAGAGGAGGAGAGCAGCCTGTACTAGAGGTTGAGGATAGAGATGAGCGAACTTTGAAAAAAAGTTTGGCGTTGAGGTTTGAGTAATCGCCGCATCCCGTTATGGATTCCTCTACCGCGGGCTATCCCGACATATGGAATCCATGGAAGCGGCTCCACGAACCCGAACTTTGGAAAAGCCGAAGGACCTGGGATGACGTCTCCGTCATGTGATCAGTGCAGGGGCGTGGCTCAGCACTGGATTTGATCCCGTGCTTAGCCACGCCCTCCACTGATCACATGACGGTGTTGTCACCCCAGGTCCTTCGGCTTCGAAGTTCGGTCGTGGAATCGGGTAGTGGAATCTATAACGGGATGCGGCGATTACCCGAGCGCCGAACTTTTTAAAGTTCGCTCATCTCTAGTTGAGGAGGTGCAGCCTGTGCTGGGGGTAGAGGAGGAAGCGGCCTGTGCTGGGGGTAGAAGAGGAGCAGCCTGTGCTAGGGGTAGAGGAGGAGCAGCATCTGCTGGGAGTAGAGGAGGAGCGGCCTGTGCTGGAGGTGGAGGAGTAGCAGCCAGTGCTGGGGGTGGAGGAGGAACGGCCAGTGCTGGCGGTGGAGGAGGAGCGGCTTCTGCTGGGGGTAGAGAAGGAGCGGCCTGTGATGTGGGAGAGGAGGAGGAGCAGCCTGTGCCAGGGGTAGAGCAGGAGCGGCCTGTGCTGGGGGTAGAGGAGGAGCGGCCTGTGCTGGGAGTAGAGGAGGAGCGGCCTGTGCTGGGAGTAGAGGAGGAGCGGCCTGTGCTGGGGGTAGAGGAGGAGCGGCCTGTGCTGGGGTAGAGGAGGAGGAGCATTTGCTGGAGGTAGAGAAGGAGCGGCCTGTGCTGGGGGTAGAGGAGGAGCGGCCTGTGCTGGGGCTAGAGGAGGAGGAGGAGCCTGTGCTGGGGGTAGAGGAGGAGGCGCCCAGTGCTGGGGAGTAGAGGAGGAGCGGCCTGTGCTGGGGTAGAGGAGGAGCGGCCTGTGCTGGGGCTAGAGGAGGAGGAGGAGCCTGTGCTGGGGGTAGAGGAGGAGGCGCCCAGTGCTGGGGGTAGAGGAGGAGAGGCCTGTGCTGGGGCTAAAGGAGGAGGAGGAGCCTGTGCTGGGAGTAGAGGAGGAGGAGCCTGTGCTGGGGGTAGAGGAGGAGGGCGCCCAGTGCTGGAGGTAGAGGAGGAGCCCTGTGCCGGGGTAGAGGAGGAGCGGCCTGTGCTGGGAGTAGAGGAGGAGGAGCGGCCTGTGCTGGGGGTAGAGGAGGAGCGGCCTGTGCTGGGGGTAGAGGAGGAGGAGCATCTGCTGGGGGTAGAGGAGGAGCGGCCTGTGCTGGGGCTAGAGGAGGAGCGGCCTGTGCTGGGGCTAGAGGAGGAGGAGCCTGTGCTGGGGGTAGAGGAGGAGAGGCCTGTGGCGGGGGGAGAAGAGGAGGGCCTGTGCTGGGAGTAGAGGAGGAGGAGCACCCAGTGCTGGGGGTAGAGGAGGAGAGGCCTGTGGCGGGGGGAGAAGAGGAGGAGCAGCTTCTGCCGTCGTCATACAAACAGCCACGGGCACCCCAACTTTAGTATTACTGTAGTTTTATTACTTTTAATACTGTATTACTTTAAGCAGCACAGCGACTGCCTTGCTCACTTACATACAGGCACAGCAAGCAGGGATAGGTTGGCACACAAGATGTAGGTGGCAGGTGCCATGTTGTACAGGCTGTGGCCATCACAGCTTCCTGCCATCATCTTCCCATTAACATCTATGACGTTTCCCCTAAGTATTATGTCACTGCTGACAGCAGCCATGCCATGGAGACCTAGGAGAAGATGCCGCTGCTGCAGTGAGAGCCATTAACCCTTGAAGCTCATTATTCTCTATCAGTTTTCTGCACAGATAAAGTTGGTAAATGTTCGTTAGTCAGCCGCCCCCACAAATTATACAAATGAGGTTATTAATCTGTAGGGGTTTTCCACTGCTAAGCAGGTTGGGAATCACTGGTCTACAGAATACACACTTAGGCCTCTTGCACACGACCGTATGGCTTTTTCAGTATTTTGCTGTCCGTTTTTATCAGATCAGTTTTTCCGTTTTTTGTTTCCGTTTTGGTTCCGTTTTTCCGCTCCGTTTTTCCGTATGGCATATACAGTATACACTAATTCCATAATTAAAATTGGGCTGGGCTTTAAATTTTCAATAGATTGTTCAGCAAAAACGGAACGGATACGGAAGACATACGGATGCCTTTCCGTATGCTTTCCGTTTTTTTTGCGGACCCATTGACTTGAATGAAGCCACTGAACGTGATTTGCGGACAAGAATAGGACATGGTCTATATTTAAACGGAACAGAAAAAAACGGAAAAACAGAAACGGAAGGCATACGGAGACACTTCAGTATTTTTTGCAGACCCATTGAAGTGAATGGTTCAGTATACTGTCAGTATACTGAACTGAAAAAACTGCCAGTATACGGTCCGCAAAATACTGTCGTGTGCAAGGGGCCTTAGGCCTAGTTCACATGAGGATTTTAGTGGAGATTTTTTTTAACATTGTGGTAAAAACATCAGCTCGATATGTAATAGCTGCAGATCTATGGGAAATATGAAAAGCCAGATACACAAGGTGTTTACGTTCATTAGGTAATTTTTTTGCCGTTCTGGTAAAAATGCAACATGCTGTAGATCTTTTTTCAGGAATTTTTGGATCGCCTTCGCTTAGGGACGAGCAATTTTAAATTTACGGACTATTATTTCTTTTTTTATTTCAGGTGAGAACTTTTTTGTTGTTGTTGCTGTAGCTGTACTGTATGGTGGCTTGTTTTTTGTGGAACTAATACCATTTTAGGTGACACTATTTTACCGTACATATAACTTATTAACATTTAATATTTTTGTTGGCATGTAGTAATGGAAAAAAGAGAGATCCGCAGCTCATACTCACCTCTCTGTTTTCTATCCAGAACCAAGTAATCGGAGTGTCATACCTGTGGTCACCCCTGTGGTCGCAGCTGTGGTCGTAGCTGTGGTGGTCATCATTCTTGCTGTTCTTGGCATTGTTGGATTTCTCCTATATAGAAGTAAGTATCAGGAATACAGCGCGGCTTCTCTCAGGACGTATGTGTATATATTACATGTAGAGGTTTATATGTTCGGCTCTTACACGTTATCCTCTGATTTCCTCCATATTGTATGGGTCTCTCCAGACTGTCCCCATACTGATGTCACACATTCCCTCCACAGTATTTGTGGCAGATACGAGGTGAATGAGGCCTCAGGAAATGTTCCCCATATGCAGCAGGAGCTTTACCAGCCCATACACCGAACGCCGTACATAAACTAAGTGTGAACAGAGGCGTATAAAAGGTTTCCAGTCATTATTCATCTTTCTCTGTATTTCCTCACTAATCGGGGAAATATCGATATCATGATACCATTTCTGATATCACAGCCCAAAATAACCAGCAAAATAAGAAAAACTAATCATGCGAAACCTGTGCTTTAATTAGCCAACATGGCGAGGATTTTACTGGATCTTTTCATAGTAATTGTCCAAAAGCTGCTGCCACACACATAACCCGGTGACCTTCAGTTTGTACATCACCTCTCTTCCGCCGTCCTCCATTATGTTCCTTTATATGGACCCAATGATGATGGATCTTCAGGCTCCTGTTACTAATTCCATCTCCTCTTCTTACTTTAGGAAAGAAAGCCGGCTACAAGACGACCAACAGTGAGTATTCTGTATATGTGTCTCTTTATTGATGAGATGTCAATAAACTAAACGGTCAGAAGACCTGGGCAAAATCCCTTTAGGGGTCTCTAACTAACGTCTTAATATAAAAATATATCTTTATTAGTTCTTGTTTAAAACTGAAAAGTGAAAAAGACTTAAAGGATGTGGCACCTTTCACTGTGATAAAGACAACCCCCAACCCCCACAGACACCTAATTCAGGCTGCAGCACACGGTAGTTTCTAACATGCCCTTGTAAATTGCAGTAGTGTGCCAATCATTGACACTATGTAACCTCAATCATCTATACTAATAGTGCACCTGCGGGTGACTGTATTATAGTTCAGATACCACAAGTCCCTTAGTTGCCGCTAGCAACCACTAGTAGCTACTAATTAAATTGGTCTCACTGTTACTGATATTTTTAGATATTTTTTTCTATCTATGTGTGGCCTGCAATTTGGTTACAGGCCACACACATGTATCGACTGTTTCAAAGAGCCTGGCGTGTGTTGTGAACCAGTAGGGGTTAAACGTAACCTCCGTTGCATGCAGCTTTAACCGCTACAGGACTGCCTAACGCAGGGATGCGTCCTGCGGGCGGTCCTGTAGCTCTGAGACGACGCATCGGCGCGTCATCTTGCGAGAGCCAAAACTTCCTGTGAACACGCGCGCGTTCACAGTGAAGCGCGTCTCAGGAGTTCTGCTACAGCCTGCCAGCGATTAACCATCGCTGGCAGGCTGTAGATGCGAATTAAATCGCATCAAACCTGTATATCAGACGCTGTTTTGTGAACAGTGTCTGATATAGCTGCTACCTGGTCCTCTGGTGGTCCCATTTGCTGGGATCGACCACCAGAGGACCAGGTAGCTATGTAAAGTTGCACCAAACACTACACTAACCCCCCCCCCACCTCACCTATTAACCCCTTGTTAACCCCTTGATCACCCCATCTAGACCCCCTGATCACCCCCCTGTCATTGATTCAGACGTCCATACAGTGGAGGAAATAATTATTTGACCCCTCACTGATTTTGTAAGTTTGTCCAATGACAAAGAAATGAAAAGTCTCAGAACAGTATCATTTCAATGGTAGGTTTATTGTAACAGTGGCAGATAGCACATCAAAAGGAAAATCGAAAAAATAACTTTAAATAAAATATAGCAACTGATTTGCATTTCATTGAGTGAAATAAGTATTTGAACCCCTACCAACCATTAAGAGTTCTGGCTCCCACAGAGTGGTTAGACACTTCTACTCAATTAGTCACCCTCATTAAGGACACCTGTCTTAACTAGTCACCTGTATAAAAGACACCTGTCCACAGAATCAATCAATCAAGCAGACTCCAAACTCTCCAACATGGGAAAGACCAAAGAGCTGTCCAAGGATGTCAGAGACAAAATTGTAGACCTGCACAAGGCTGGAATGGGCTACAAAACCATTAGCAAGAAGCTGGGAGAGAAGGTGACAACTGTTGGTGCGATTGTTCGAAAATGGAAGGAGCACAAAATGACCATCAATCGACCTCGCTCTGGGGCTCCACGCAAGATCTCACCTCGTGGGTGTCAATGGTTCTGAGAAAGGTGAAAAGCATCCTAGAACTACACGGAGGAGTTAGTTAATGACCTCAAATTAGCAGGGACCACAGTCACCAAGAAAACCATTGGAAACACATTACACCGCAATGGATTAAAATCCTGCAGGGCTCGTAAGGTCCCCCTGCTCAGGAAGGCACATGTGCAGGCCCGTCTGAAGTTTGCCAATGAACACCTGAATGATTCAGAGAGTGACTGGGAGAAGGTGCTGTGGTCTGATGAGACCAAAATAGAGCTCTTTGGCATTAACTCAACTCGCTGTGTTTGGAGGAAGAAAATGCTGCCTATGACCCCTAAAACACCGTCCCCACCGTCAAGCATGGGGGTGGAAACATTTTGCTTTGGGGGTGTTTTTTCTGCTAAGGGCACAGGACAACTTATTCGCATTAACGGGAAAATGGACGGAGCCATGTATCGTGAAATCCTGAGCGACAACCTCCTTCCCTCTGCCAGGAAACTGAAAATGGGTCGTGGATGGGTGTTCCAGCACGACAATGACCCAAAACATACAGCAAAGGCAACAAAGGAGTGGCTCAAGAAGAAGCACATTAAGGTCATGGAGTGGCCTAGTCAGTCTCCGGACCTTAATCCAATCGAAAACCTATGGAGGGAGCTCAAGCTCAGAGTTGCACAGAGACAGCCTCGAAACCTTAGGGATTTAGAGATGATCTGCAAAGAGGAGTGGACCAACATTCCTCCTAAAATGTGCGCAAACTTGGTCATCAATTACAAGAAACGTTTGACCTCTGTGCTTGCAAACAAGGGTTTTTCCACCAAGTATTAAGTCTTTTTTTGTTAGAGGGTTCAAATACTTATTTCACTCAATGAAATGCAAATCAGTTGCTATCTTTTATTTAAAGTTATTTTTTCGATTTTCCTTTTGATGTGCTATCTGCCACTGTTACAATAAACCTACCATTGAAATGATACTGTTCTGAGACTTTTCATTTCTTTGTCATTGGACAAACTTACAAAATCAGTGAGGGGTCAAATAATTATTTCCTCCACTGTATGTGTTTTGCAGATCCGTGGATTCACGGATCCGCAGATCCTCAAAACACGGACACCGGCAATGTGCTTTCCGCATTTTGCAGATCCGCACATTGCCAGAACTATATAGGAAATGCTTTTTCTTGTCCGCAATTGCGGACAAGAATAGGACATGTTCTATATTTTTGCGAACGGAAGTGCAGACTCGAGCGCGGATCCGTCATTCCGGATCCGAGCGGGACAAAGTCTGTCCCCATAGAAATGAATGGGTCCACAATTCCGTTCCGCAAACAGAATTGCGGACGTGTGAATGGGGCATAAGGGTCCCTTATCACCGCCAGTTAGCTAGCTACTTGTTAGGTAGCTAGCGCCCAGCCCACCGCACCGCAGTCACTGATTTTGGCAGAGATTTTTTCATCTACATTGATCGATGCGAATGAAAAAATCTGTGCCATTCATTTTTTATTTTATTTTTTTCAGCGCAGAGGATGAACGGAAAAAAAAAAATCTCATTACCCGTATGCTCAATATACGGAGAATCGCAGAAACTCCTAATGCTGGCCATACGTGTAATGATTGCGGAGACCCTCAAATGCCAGAGCAGTACAAAAACCTCACATGTGACCCCATTTTAGAAAGAAGACACCCCAAGGTATTCCGAGAGGGGTATGGCGAGTTCATGCAAAATTTTATTTTTTGTCACAAGTTAGTGGAATATGAGACTGTAAAAAAAAAAAAAAAAAATTTCTCGGGCATTCCATTGGGGGACACAGACCATGGGTATAGCTTAGAGGTATTACTAGGAGGGACACTATGCAAATAGAAGAAGCTCCTCCTCCTCGGGCTATACCCCCAGGCTCCAGCAGGAGAACTTCAGTCTTTGCTTAGTGTCTGTAGAAGGAGGATGACACTGCTACTCCTGTTTGTTATTTTTCTTACAGATGGGGACGCAGGTCAGCATGGCGCTTTCCTGGTACCCCGTGGAGTGACCGCCGCCGTCCTTGGACGTTGCCTGGCCTCCTCCACCTTTCCCCCAGAGAAGAAAAGAGGATCCGGGCTCCCTGGTAGCACCGCATCCCGCCAGCCATTGGGACACCTGTCGTCACCCTCAATCCAGAGCACTGCATCTCCCACCCTGCGGAGTCAGACGTCTGAAGAGGTGCTTCCCTGCTGGTCCGGACTTAGAGGTAGTGATGTGCAGTTCATGAACGAATCGTTCTTTTGAATCGATTCTGTTCCCTGAACCGGAGGAGTCGGTTCCTCTGACTGAGCTGAATCGTTTGAAAACAGCTCAGTCAGACTCAGTACAACACAGAGCAATAGCAGCAGGAGGAGTGTAACCTGATCCCAGAGTGTGAGCCAGGCTGCTGCCAGCCCCGCCCCTCCTGTCCTGCGACCAATCAGATGTGAGGCAGCAGCTCTTTGAGTCTCAGGACACAGTACAGGGAGTCTAAGAACCGAATGAGTCTATGAGTTAAAAGAACCAAATGATCCTCCTTACTTATAGACTCATTCGATTCTTTGAGTTAATAGAATCGTGTCACCAGAGCAGAGAGCACTACACTGAGTCTACTAACTGCCAGCACGGCTCCTGTCCGGACTCAAGTCCTGAAGAACATGCCAGTTCCTGAGGCGAACAGCAAGTCCCAGCAAGCCTGCTATTACCACAAAACGGCAGGGAATGCTGGGAGATGTAGTCCTGTTTATGCAGCAGGAGGTGGACGGTCCGGTTTGTGCAGCGCTAGATGAATAAAAGGTATAGGAAAGTGGGATGGCATATGGGGACAACCAGCAGACTATACCAGTTACCTGCAGCCAGAACCCCCAGGGCCACAGCCACCAGAGTGCCTGCCAGCTTCGGTTCACTGGCTTCCTGTCAGCCGAAGATTCAATGAACCGAGCATGCGCATTGAGCTTCGGTTCACTTGCTTGTCAGCAGCATTAGCCGAATCAGGAAGTGAACCGAAGATCCGATTCATGAATCGGTTCATTTGAATGATCGGATTCGAATGAACCGATTCATGTAAAAGATTCGAACTTCCCATCACTACTTAGAGGGAGAAGACGGCAGGATCAGATAAGTATGACTGCAGTCTGTGTTTCTTCTTCTCCCTCTTCTTGTCCCCCCTGGGCCGACTGGGTGAACTTGGGGGCTGGGGGCATATGAGGCACTTATGAGGCACATTTCTCACCCATAATAGAGGGAATTGGTACCTCTAAGGGTTCTGCAGCACTCAGTGCAGTGCTATTTCTCGGTGCCACCTTATGTCTGGTGCCACCTTAAGAATCTCTTCCACCTTAATAGGTCGGGCCACCTTAACCCCTTAAGGACACGGCCCTATTTCACCTTAAGGACCAGGCCATTTTTTCAAAATCTGACCATTGTCACTTTATGTGGTGATAACTTTAAAACGCTTTTTCTTATCCAGTCCATTCTGAGATTGTTTTTTCGTCACATATTGTACTTCATGACAGTGGTAAAATGAAGTCGAAAAATTTCATTTTTATTTATAAAAAAATACCAAATTTACCAAAAATTTTGAAAAATTTGCAATTTTCCAAGTTTCAATTACTCTACTTCTATAATACATAGTAATACTGCCAAAAAAAGTTATTGATTTACATTCCCCATATGTCTACTTCATGTATCGATCATTTTGGGAATGCTATTTCATTTTTGGGGACGTTACAAGGCTTAGAAGTTTAGAAGCAAATCTTGAAATTTTTCAGAAATTTTCAAAAACCCACTTTTAGGGACCAGTTCAGGTCTGAAGTCACTTTGTGAGGCTTACATAATAGAAACCACCCAAAAATTACCCCATTCTAGAAACTACACCCCTCAAGGTATTCAAAACTGATTTTACAAACGTCATTAACCCTTTAGGTTTTCCACAAGAGTTAATGGCAAATAAAGATAAAATTTCAGAATTTCGATTTTTGAAAAATTTTCCGTTTGAATCCATTTTTCCAGTAACAAAGCAAGGGTTAACAGCCAAACAAAACTCAATTTTTATTGCCCCGATTCTGTAGTTTTCAGAAACACCCTATATGTGGTCGTAAACTGCTGTATGGCCAAACTGCAGGGCGCAGAAGGAAAGGAGCGCCATATGGTTTTTGGAAGGCAGATTTTGCTGGACTGGATTTTTGACACCATGTCCCATTTGAAGCCCCCGATGCACCCCTAGAGTAGAAACTCCATAAAAGTGACTCCATCTAAGAAACTACGCCCCTCAAGGTATTCAAAACCAGTTTTACAAACTTTTTAACCCTTTAGGTGTTCCACAAGAGTTATTGGCAAATGGAGATGAAATTTCCGAATTTCTATTTTTGTTACCTTGTCTCAAAAAAGTGTAATATAGAGCAACCAAAAATCATGTTTACCCTAGAATAGTACCAACAAAACTGACACCTTATCCCGTAGTTTCCAAAATGGGGTCACTTTTTTGGAGTTTCTACTGTAGGGGTGCATCAGGGGGCTTCAAATGGGACATAGTGTCAAAAAACCAGTCCAGCAAAATCTGCCTTCCAAAAACCATATGGCGTTCCCTTCCTTCTGTGCCCTGCCGTTTGGCCATACAGTAGTTTACGACCACATATGGGGTGTTTTTGCAAACAAGAGAATCAGGGCAATAAATATTGAGTTTTGCTTGGCTGTTAACCCTTGCTTTGTTACTGCAAAAATGGATTAAAATGGAAAATTTGCAAAAAAAATAGCTGTTTTGGGACTGTTTTTATTTTTGTTATTTACATAGTTGAACTGACAGGTTAGATTGTGTGCTATTTCTATAGAGCAGGTTGTTACGGACGCGACAATACCAAATATGACTACTTTTTGGGGTTTTTGTTTCAGTTTTACATAATAAAGCCTTTTGAAAATAATTTTTTTAGTGTCTCCACATTCTGAAAGCCATAGTTTTATTTTATTTTTTGGGCGACTGTGTTATGTAGGGGCTCATTTTTTGCGGGATGAGATGGCGGTTTGATTGGCACCATCTTGGGGTGCATATGACATTTTGGTCGCTTGCTATGACACTTTTTGTGATGTAAGGTGACAAAAATGGCTCTTGACACCGTATTTTTTTTTTTTTTTGCTGTGTTCAGCTGAGGGGTTAGGTCATGTGTTATTTATATAGATCAGGTTGTGACGGACGCGGCGATACATAATATGTATACTTTTTATTTATTTATATAAGTTTTACACAATAATATAATTTTTAAAACAAAAAAAAATCATGTTTTAGTGTCTCCATAGTTTGAGAGCCATATATATTTTTTTTGGGCGATTGTCCTATGTAGGGGCTCATTTTTGCGGGATGAGATGGCGGTTTGATTGGCACCATCTTGGGGTGCATATGACTTTTGATCGCTTACTATTACACTTTTTGTGATGTAAGGTGACAAAAAAATGGCTTGTTTGACAACGTTTTTATTTTTATGTTTACGGCGTTCATCTGAGGGGTTAGGTCATGTTATATTTTTATAGAGCAGGTCCTTACGGACGCTGACGATACATAATATGTATACCTTTTTTATTTATTTTGGTTTTACACAATAATATCCTTTTGAATGAAAAAAAAACATGTTTTAGTATCTCCATAGTCTGAGAGCCATATATTTTTCAGTTTTTAGGCAATTGTCTCAGGTTGGGTATCATTTTTGCGGGAGGAGGTGACGGTTAGATTGGCACTATTTGGGGGTCATATGACTTTTTGATCGCTTGCTATTACACTTTTGTGATGTAAGGTGGCAAAAAAATGGCTTTTGACAAAGTTTTTATTATTTTTTTACAGTGTTTACTTGAGGGGTTAGGTCATGTGATATTTTTATAGAGCAGATTCTTACGGACGTGTAGATACCAAATATGTCTACTTTTTAATTTTTTTACATTTAACACTAAAAGCATTTTTGAAACAAAAAAATCATGTTTTAGTCTGAGAGGCATAGTTTTTATTTTTGGCCAATTGTTTTAGGTAGGGGCTCGTTTTTGCGGGATGAGATGGCGGTTTGATTGGTACTATTTTGGGAGGCAAACGCCTTTTTGATCGCTTTGTATTACACTTTTAGTGATGTAATGTGCCAAAAAATGGCTTATTTACACCATTTTTTGGTTTTTTTATGGCGTTCACCTGAGGAGTTCAGTCATGTGATATTTTTATAGAGCAGGTTTTTACGGACGCGGCGATACCTAATATGTGTAGTGTATTTTATTTTTTAGTTTTTATTCAGTGTTATGTGTTTGTTTCATTTTTACTTTTTTTCACTTTTTACATTTTTTGACCCAGACCCACTTGGTTCTGAAAGATCCAGTGGATCTGGTGTCTGTATAATACAGTACAGTACACTATATAGTGCACTGTACTGTATTTTGTACTTTAGAAAGTCTGAATAGAGCCTTTAGCAGGTCTATTCAGACTTTCAGCACCATGGAGAGCAGGACGGCTGCTGAGCGTCCTGTCTCCCATGGCAACCATCACCCCTGCCATAACTGGGCAGGGGGTGATGAGTAGGGAGGAGGAGCACCCTCCCTCTTCGATCCCATCCTGTTGGGGGCTGCAAGGCACAGCAGCCCCCGATGGAAGGAGGGAGCGCTCCCTCCCGGTTAACCCCTTCCATACCGCGGTCCGTGCGGACCGCGGTGCAGAAAGAGGTTAAGCGGCTGGCATCTGCAGCACAGATGCCAGCCGTTTCTATCAGAGTGTCAGCAATGTGCTGACACTCTGTGCATTCACTGGAGCACCAGGGATAGATTACAGGGAGGCGGGCGGGGATCGCAATCGCTGATCCCGCCCGCCTCCACTCGCCGCCTCCCCGCCCGCCTCGCGCCGCCCGCAACCACCCCCTGCACCCCCGCAGCCACAGTATGATTGGGGGCTGCAGGGAGTTAAAAACTGTTTGGGGACATTAACTCTCTGATCCCAGCGGTCATGAGACCGCGGGAGGATCAGAGCTCACTGTGGCGCTGCAAACCGCAGGTCTGAATTGACCTGCGGTTTGCAGCGATCGCCCATATAGGGGGGGTCACAGGACCCCCCTGGGCATTGTAACAAGGTACCTGCTGAATGATTTCAGCAGGTACCTTGTTCCGATCACTGCCAGCTGAGCAGCAGTGATCGGAACAACTCATGACGTGCCGATGCGTCATGTGTCATTAAGGACTCAGGAAACATGCCGTACCGGTACGTCATGTGTCCCAAAGGGGTTAAGAGGCCGCTCTGCCTGGAGAAGCAGACGCGGTGGCTGCAGACAGAGCTCCTGCCGCGGCTGTCAGTTGCCTTATATCTATTGGGGGCCTTATAATAAGAAGGGTCCCCAGCACGGTAGAAGGAATTCAGACATCTTAGGAGCATTCATTTGTATTACGCGCGCGCATTTTCCCCGCCGCATAATTAATTAGGGGGCGGAGCCTAACTCCTGCTTCCTCCGGCTCCTACAGCAAGGTGTCTGCGCGGTTCTCTCGTGCTCTCTGCCTTCCTGACACTTGGATTTCCAGTTTCTGCCGAACTCAGCACTCTGCCAGAGCGGTAGTTTTGGGCCAGGTTTGCTTCCTGAGCGCAGTCTGGTAGGAGAATTTTTTTCCTTCTTTTCCCCAAAGGTGCCAATCATGCCTAAGCCTTGGGGCGCCCACTAAATCTGCCAAGGCCTCTTCTCAGGCTCCACTGGGGTCCTGTAAGTCGTGCCTTCTGCCTCTCTCTCGGTCACGGGTCTCTGTACCTCATGCCCTGCCCCTGGCCCGACCAGGTTGCCCCTGTGCGTTAGTCCAGCCTGGTTCCCCACCTGCCCCTGCGGACTCGGTGGTACCCGCCTGGGCATCTGCCATGTCTAGTGCTGCTGCGGATCTGGCCCTAGTAGCCAAAGCGGCC
>CM065597.1:13613417-13749148 GCA_033119425.1 Bufotes viridis | reverse complement strand
TGTGGGTGTGGCTTGATAGTGGGCGGGGACACAGGGGCCCATGTCCCTCCCGAGACCAGGCTATGGATCCGCCACTGGGGTGGCGGCGCGGAGGGGGGATGGCGGCGGGGGCCCATGGATCAGCTTCGCACCAGGCCCCATGGATTGTGTGTACGCCACTGATCAGGGGACTAGAGCACATGTGACACTTGACTTGGATTACCATGGAAGTATGTGGTGACAGATTTTACATGAGCCTGACCACTGGCATCCTTACCCATCTTGAGATTGCGGCCTTATCCGTACACTTATTCTCAAACCTACAGGTCATACAGTTATGGCATATCCAACCAATTTAAAGGGGTTGTCTTGTCACCCATTTAATGCGGGAACCTGAGGAGAAATCAGCTGATCCTTAAAGTCAGACTCCCAGGGGAGGCTGAAAATATACAAGTAATATTTTTGTTTATGCTAGAGGTAGAGTGGGCCCCAAAATTAATTCCACTGGTGGGCCCTAGGCACCCCAGTCCGACACTGGTAGGACTAGTCACAGATCGGCAGCCAGGCTATCAGGTATGGAACTTGTAGGACTGCAGTGCCACTGCCTCAGAATTCATTGTGCCTCCTTGCTGTGTCTTTCCCAGCAGCCAGGAGTGATTTTTCCAGCTTTTTTGTTTGTGGTAGTTCTTATCCAGGCCTCCCTGATATTTCACAGGTTTTCTATAAATGCTCATTTTTTTCTAGAAAATCCCCAGATTCTACTTTCACTTTCTCCAGCGTCTAACCTCTCCAGCCTCGCTCTGCCCGGTAACTGCTGATCATCTGGAGAATCATTTTCCTATTGGAGGGAAGTGTAAGCACCGTCCAATCAGAGCGCAGCTCCTCCAGTGTACGGAGTGACTGGGATCCTCTATTACAGCTGCGCTCGTCTGGGGGGGCACTTACCGTTTGTTCTTGTCACTCGGGGCCCCTAATATTTCAAAGGAAGATGAAGAAGATGTTCTTGTCACTCGGGGCCCCAATATATCAAAGGAAGATGTTCCCCCTCGTTGTGCTTCTCCTCCATGTGTCTGCGGTGTATTCTGGTGAGTATGGAGGCTATATGACAGGATTATGATGTGTATTAGGCAGTCTGCTGTGTACTGTCAGTGTGTTGTAGTCTAGACGGCGGATATCACTGGAGAAGCGGCCACAATGTGGAGTTTATGGCATGTACTAAGTCTTTTTAGGGGTAATTTATTATAGTGGTGCCTGTTTTTTCTTGTTTTGACACATTTACTATGTTTTCTTTGGCCTATTTATGTAGGTGCGCCTTTTGTATTGTGAATTTGGAGGAAAATGAGTCATACTTTTTACTTCCCTCCAGGGGGGTGTAGTTTTGTTTCTCAGCTTTGTGTACGGCCACGCAACAATTTTATTAAAAAAAATTACGGCATACATGCGCCTTTTCGCAAACATAAATGTGTACGTGGATGTGACTTTTTATTTAATATGAGACCTTTTTGCACCTAATTCGTGAGCCAACCGACCAGTAGTCTAATGGCACACGATCCACCTGCGAATATAAAGATGCCGCATTCATTGCCCGCTGTGCGACGCTTTATAAATACTATGCAAAATACTGACGGACTAATCCACTACAGACGAGCGTGAGAAATGACCCCCATTAGAAAGGAGCGCGGCTAAGAGGAGGGAAAAGTACACTAAATTTATAATAGACGTGCGCCAATCTGTAACACAATAGGGGAACATTTATCGAAACTGGTGATAACATGCAGGAAGGTATAATGCAGGGAATATGACGCATGGAGTGTATTTGGGGCAGCTCACTGCGTACGGTACATACCGGGGGAGATTTATCAGAACTGGTGTAAAGGGAAACTGGCTTAGTTAACCATTGCAACCAATCAGATTCTACTGTTTATTTTCCAAAGGAGCTCTGAAAAATGAAAGGCGGAATCTGATTGGTTGCTTTGGTTAACTAAGCCAGTTTTCCTTTACATCAATTTTGATAAATCTCCCCCGGTATGTACCGTACGTAGTGAGCTGCCCCAAATACTCTCCATGCGTCATATTCCCTGCATTATATTATACCTTCCTGCATGTTATCATTAGGTCTCATAAATCTCCATGGATGTCACATACTGCTCTCCACATCTCCTCACATCTCTCCTCTACCCATGCACAGGGTGGGGGGGGGGGGGGTCATTTTATCAAGGCAGTTGCAACTATTTCCGTTGTAAAAAAAAAAAAAAGTTGCAATTCCCTTTTTTGACTGGAGACGTGACAAAATTTAGTCTCGCAGCCAGTTTTATGCTGTTTTCGACAGATGGACAGGCTCCAGACCAGGGAAATGTGCTAATATTTACACCTGGAAATATGCATAAAAATACGTGCCTTGTCATAAATTAGCCGAATCTTACAGCGGGGGGGGATGAGCTCCATAGACTGTAGATTAATATTGGGGGGGGGGGATTGGGCCCCATAGACTGTAGATTAATAATGGGGGAACTGATCACAACCGGAGGCTCGTGTTGCTCAGACCTGATGTAATAATTGCTGACTGGCCATTTATAGACTGCGGGAGATTGCGCTTGGGTGACATGAAACATCGTTTTAAAGGGTTTCTGTCACCAACTTTTGACATTATAAGCTGTCTGACATTAGCTATGTGCTAATGTCAGACCAGCTTGATAATGTCTTTTTTATAAAAATCCGCTGTATATATAGTCTGAAAAACTTACTTTTATATTATGTAAATTAGCCTCTAGGAGCAGGGGGGGCGTTGCCCTGCTCCTAGCGGCTCCGTCTGGCAACCTGCTGGCACGCCCCTTCACACTTTGATTGACAGTGCAGGGCAGCGATCCTCCTGCACTGTCTCGTTCTGAAATCGCGCGCCCGCGCCGCCGCTCTGTATTCGGCGCAGGCGCGGTGAGCAGAGGGCGCTGGTGCCTGCTGTCCTCTGCTCACCGCGCCTGCGCCGAATACAGAGCAGGTTGCCGGACGAGCCGCTAGGAGCAGGGCAACGCCCCCTGCTCCTAGAGGCTAATTTACATAATATAAAAGTAAGTTTTTCAGACTATATATACAGCGGATTTTTATAAAAGACATTATCAAGCTGGTCTGACATTAGCACATAGCTAATGTCAGACAGCTTATAATGTCAAAAGTTGGTGACAGAAACCCTTTAATATAATCGGTAACATGTGACACAGCACACGTGTAATGATGAGACTGTCGTATGTTCTCTCCTATGATATCACGGAGAGTCACGTGTGATAAGTTGTGTTGTGCTGTAGTCACATATGATAACGGCCCAAAGTGACCGGTCACAAAGTTACATTAACCCCTTAAGGACCGGGCTCATTTTCACCTTAGGACCAGGCCATTTTTTCAAAATCTGACCACTGTCACTTTAAGTGTGAATAACTTTAAAACGCTTTTACTTACCTAGGCCGTTCTGAGATTGTTTTTTCGTCACATATTGTACTTCATGACACTACTAAAATTGGGTCAAAAAAGTTTATTTTTTTGCATAAAAAATACAAATTTTACAAAAAAAATTGCAAAATTTAGCAAATTTTAAAGTTTCAGTTTCTCCACTTCTATGATACATAGTAATACCCCCCAAAAAAGTGATGACTTTACATTCCCCATATGTCTACTTCAGGTTTGGAGTATTTGGGAAATGCTATTTTATTTTTTGGGGATGTTACAAGGCTTAGAAGTTTGGAAGCAAATTTTGAAATTTTTCAGAAATTTTCCAAATCCCCCTTTTTATGAACCAGTTCAGATCTGAAGTCACTTTGTGAGGCTTACATAATAGAAACCACCCAAAAATGACGCCATTTTAGAAACTACACCCCTCAAGGTATTCAAAACTGATTGTACAAACGTTGTTAACCCTTTAGGTGTTCCACAACAGTTCATGGAAGATGGAGAAACAATTTCGGAATTTCTATTTTTTGGAAAATTTTCCATTATAATCCATTTTTTCCAGTAATAAAGTAAGGGTTACCTGCCAAACAAAACTCAATGTGGGTTGCCCTGTTTCTCTAGTTTGCAGAAACACCCCATGTGTGGTCCTAAACTACTGTTTGGCCAAAAGGGAGGACATTGAAGGAGGGGAACGCCATATGTGTTTTGAATGGCAGATTTTGCGGGACTGTTTTTTTAACACCATGTCCTATTGCAAGCCCCCTGATGCACCCTAGCATAGAAATTCCAAAAGGTGACTCCATCTAAGAAAGTACACCCCTCAAGGTATTCAAAGCTGGGTTTACAAACTCTGTTAACCCTTTAGGTGTTCCACAACAGTTCATGGAAGATGGAGAAACAATTTTGGAATTTCGATTTTTGGGAAAATTTTCCATTTTAACCCTTACTTTATTACTGGAAATAAAGGGTTAACAGTCAAACAAGACTCAATATGGGTTGCCCTGATTCTGTAGTTTGCAGAAACACCCCATATGTGGTCGTAAACTACTATTTGGCTAAACGGCAGGACATTGAAGAAGGGAACGCCATATGGTTTTTGGAAGGCAGATTTTGCAGGACTGGTTTATTTACACCATGTACCCTTTCAAGCCCCCTGCTGCACCCCTTGAGTAGAAACTCCATAAAAGTGACCCCATCTAGGAAACTACAGGATATGGTGGTTGTTGTTTTGGGACTATTTTAGGGTAAATATGATTTTTGGTTGCTCTATATTACACTGTTTTGAGGCAAGATAACAAAAATGGAAATTCTAAAATTATTTCTACATTCGCCATTAAGTTTTGTGGAACACCTAAAGGGTTAACAAAGTTGGTAAAGTAATTTTTGAATACCTTGAGGGGTGTAGTTTTTAGATGGGGTCACTTTTTTGGAGTTTCTAGTCTAGGCTACATCAGGGGGCTTCTAATGGGACATGGTATAAAAATAAAAATCTGCCTTCCAGAAACCATGTGGCGTTCCCTTCATTCTATGCCCTGCCTTGTGGCTATACAGCAGTTTACGACCACATAAGGGGTGTTTCTGAAAACTACAGAATCAGGGCAATAACTATTTAGTTTTGTTTGACTGTTAACCCTTGCTTTATTACCGGAAAATATGGATTAAAACGGAAATTTGCCAAAACATGGTTGTTTTGGCACCGTTTTTATTTTATTTTTTTAACGCCGTATATTCGAGAGGCTGGGTCTAATGTTATTTTTGTAGGGCAGAGTATTAAGGACGCGTCGATACCTAATATGTCTATTTTATCATTTTAGGAAGAAAAAATAAATAATTTTACTATCTCCATAGCCTGGGATCTAATTTTTTTGTTGTTGGGGTAACTATCTAATGTAGGGCTCATTTTTTGCGTGAGAAGATGGCGGTTTTATTGGCACTATTCTGGGGGCATATGACTTTTGATCGCACACTATTACACTTTTTTTATGACGTGCTATTATAATTTTTGGGATCTAAGGTGACAAATTTTTTTTTTTAACATGGTTTTTAATTTATTTTTAAAAGGGTGTTTATCTGAGGGGTTAGGTAATATTTTATTATTATACATAAGATTGTTACGGACGTGACGATGCCCAATATGTATGGCTCCCAGACTTTGGATACACTAAAACAACATTTTTTTAAAAACTTATATACAATAAAATAATTTTTGGAAAAAAAAAAAAGTTGTTTCCGTGTTTCCAAAGTCTGAGAGCCATAATGTTATGTTTTTCCTAGGGGACTGTAGGGAATTATAATAATTTAGAACTCCATGAAAGTGTGATACTCCCTGAAGCAACCGTCAATGCAGAAGCCCGGATGATCGGGGCACGTGTCACATTGAGTAGTGGTGTCCTTCCGAATCCCCCTCTTGTGACACACACTGCACTTTTTTTGGAATCGTCCCTTTTTTCCAGTATGGGGGACCACACCTGGAAAATGTTGGCCAGGGACGACCCGGTGGCCTCCAATTCCCGAGGTACTCCGACCTGCTCTTTCCCGGTCTGAAAAGATCAGGTCCTTGAGGACTGCCTCATAGAACTGGAGGAAAGTCTCTGTGCTGCCAGCGCTTCGGGATAGTACAAAAGCGTTGTACATGGCAACCTGTACCAAGTAGACCGCAACCTTTTTGTACCATGCCCGGGTTTTGCGCATGGCATTATATGGTGTGAGGACTTGATCAGACAGATCAACTCCTCCCATATACCGATTGTAGTCGACGATACAATCGGGCTTGAGGACCGTTGCCGTGGTACCTCGCACAGAGACTGGGGTGATGCCATTACCATGGATTGTGGTCAGGATAAGGACATCCCTCTTGTCCTTATATCTGACCAGCAACAGGTTGTAGCTGGTAAGGGCACGGGTCTCACCCCTGGGGATAGGTACCTGGAGGTAGGTAGGGAGGCCGCGATGATTTTTCCGCACGGTCCCACAAGCGAACGTGGATCTGGCGGAGAGGGCCTGGAACAAGGGAATACTGGTATAAAAGTTATCCACGTACAGGTGGTAACCCTTATCCAGTAGTGGGGGGACATTCTGGGGGTTTAATACGGGAATCTCGTCCCTCGTAAACATGAAATTTGTAAGTGTACCCTGAGGTACTCTCACAAATTTTGTATAGTTTTACGCCATACCTCGCTCGATTGCTGGGAATGTATTGGCAGAAAATGAGTCTCCCCTTGAAAGCAACGAGAGACTCATCAACCGCGACCTCCCTTCCAGGTACGTAGGCCTGCGCAATGCGGCCCCAAAGTGATCTATGATCGGCCGTATCTTGTACAGCCGGTCATAGGCGGGATCACCTCGGGGGGGACATGCTGCATTATTTGCATAATGCAGACATTTCCGTATGGCCTCAAACCGGGTACGTGCCATAGCCATACTGTACAGTGGGGTTTGGTAGAGGACGTCCCCACTCCAGTAATGCCTGGCACTTGGTTTTTTGACCAGGCCCATGTGCAGCACGAGGCCCCAAAACGTCCTCATTTCGGCTGCACTGACTGGCGTCCAGCCACCGGGCTTGGCCAAAAGAGCCTGGGTGCTGAGCGACGAACTGTTGGGCGTACAGATTCGTCTGCTCCACCATCAGATTCACAAGTGGGTTACTGAAAAAAAAACTGAAATAGTCTATTTCATTAAATCCCACTGTGGGAATCTGGATTCCTGGATTGCCAACAAATTCAGGAATCGCAGGCTGATAGTCCACTGGGATGCACCAGACTCGTTCACCTGAAGGGGGCTCAGGTGCACTTGCCTGGTGGGCCGGAAAACTAGTACGAGTCCCAGGGCTGCTCGTACTAGTGCTGGCCACGGGGTCCCTAGCATGTAGGGACCCTGGCTCCGCCTGGCGGCGTCTCCGCCGCCTTGGGGGCTCATCATCATCAGATGATGATGAGGAGGATGTGAATGACAGGAGGAATGTGGGGTCATCCTCATCCTCACTTGCGCTCTCGGTGTCGGAGAGCATCTGGGCGTATGCCTCCTCCACCGAGAACAACCGGTGGGCCATGGGTGTGTGTGTTGTGCGTGTGTGTGTGCGTGCGTGTAAAATAAACTTTATTGAAGTGTGCGTGTGTGTGGGGCCAGGTGTTCGCGCACTAAACTAACTAAAAAAAAAAAACTAACTGAAAAAAAGGAAAAGTGTAAAAAAAAATAAAAACTGCCTGACTAGCTGATAGCTGTGATCAGCAGTGGGGTGAGTGATGCACTAACAGTGGCCGGACGCTAAGAGCGCCGACCACAGTCAGCGCACGCAAAAAAAAAAAAAATGCCCCACAAAAGAATGTGGGGGGGGGGGGGGGGGGGGTTGCACCCCTGGGGGGGGTCTAGGGTCACACAACTTAGTGCTGTGGACCCCAGACACCCAGGTGCACTTACTCAGATGCTGCTGCTGGGGCTGGAACGGCTGGATGGCTGGGGCTGTGGATGGCTGGGGCTGTCGGTGGCTGGGTGAGCTGCTGGGGCTGATCGGGGGTCTGCTGGGTGGGATGGGGTCCTTCTGGGGTGCGATGGGTCCTGCTGGGGTGATGGGCGTCTGGATTCTCCGGCGTCACGGCAGGCAGTGTGCAGGGGGGAGAAGCTCCGGCGGTTAGCGTCTGCCGCCGCCCCCCTGCCCAGCCAATCAGGGCGATTTGTGGCCAACGGTAAGGTTGGTGGTGTATTATAGCACCACCGATCACCATCCTGTTCTGGGTTATCGGGTCACCTGAGACCCGAATGACTCGGAACCGCAGAAAACCGCAGGTCTGAATTGACCTGCGGTTTTCTGCGATCGCCGACATGGGGGGGTCACAGGACCCCCCTGGGCATTGTGCCAAGGTACCTGCTGATTGATTTCAGCAGGCATCTTGTTCCGATCACCGCCACGTGCGCAGCGGTGATCGGACATTCACAGGGCGTACATGTACGCCCTTGGTCCTTAAAGGGTTAAAGGGGTTGTCTCATCATGGACAATAGGGGCATAACGCTAGGTCTGCTGGGACCCGCACCTATATCGAGAATGGAGCCCCGCAAGTGAAGGAAGGCGCACTGCGCATGCGCAGCCGCCCTCCATTCATTTTCTATGGGGCCGGACGAAAATAGCCAATCGCTGGCTCGGCTATTTCTGTCGGCCCCATAGAAATTAATGGAAGCGGGGGCCTCACATGCGCGGTACGCTCCCATTTAGGGTTGTTTCGGGTATCGAAATTTCAATACCCATTCGATACTTTTGTCCCTGTATTGGTTCGATACCGGGATTTGCTTTTTTTCTATGCTGGCTGCGCTGCAGTCCCTCCCTCCTGTGCTGCCGCCGCTAATAAGGAGAGTCGGGAGAAGGAAAGCCGGGCGCACTGCACCACCAATGAAAATTAACGTCTAATACACACAGGAGGCGGGTACTGGCGGGGAGCTGCGATCAGCGTTTAACCCCTCAGGTGCCGCACCTGCCTCCTGTATTTTAACGTTAATTAATATTGGTGGCACAGTGCGCACTCCCCCCGAACCTGCTGTCCGCCGCCATTACACACTGTGGGATTACAGTGTAATAAACCCCAGTAATAAAAACATTGGTGGCGGCGGCGGAGTGCGTCCCCCACCCCCCAGTTATTAAAAATCATTGGTGGCAGCGGCCACAGGGTCCCCCACCTCCTCTCTTCTGATCAGAGCCCCAGCAGTGTAATGTTGGGGCTCCGATCGGTTACCATGGCAGCCAGGACGCTCCTGAAGCTCTGGCTGCCATAGTCAGCTCCCTGCTGCTGTGTGCACAAAGCACAGGGCAGCGGGGAGAGTGTGAAATCCTATTCACCCTGATAGATGTCTATTAGGGTCCATTCACACGTCCGTAAGTGTTTTGCGGATCCGCAAATTGCGGATCCCCAAAACACGGACACCGGCAATGTGCGTTCCGCAGTTTGCGGACCGCACATCGCCGGCACTATAATAGAAAATGCCTAATCTTGTCCGCAATTGCGGACAAGAATAGGACATGTTATATATGTAATGGGTGTTTGAGGACACCCCCTAGTGTCTTTGGGGTCCCTAAACCTAGTTAACTCACTTTGCCTGACAGGCGGATCCTGAGCCTCCGCTATCTGGGAGCTGGGGTACATGTCTGCGGCAGTGCCTCCACCCAGTGGAGCATCCGGGGTAGGGATGTGGGGTCCCACTGGGAACATACTTGGTGCAATGAGACTGACACAGCCTAACTGGAATTAACTTTATATAGTACGTAGCAAATGAACCAACATACATAGGAAAATACAATAGAGTAACACAGATAATGCAATGTGGATCTTTCCTCACCCACCCACCAGCACACCTGCATCCCACCCCCTTATCTTCGCCCTAGTGGCCGTTGGTGCACATAGAAGAGTTGGGGCCCTTATAAGTCCTGCTCCGCAGGGTCACTGAAGCAGCCTGAGCTGTGTAATGTCCGTCACTGGACCTCAGAGTCTTTACTGTGAGTGAGGAGACAGGTGCCCTGTGGTGATACAGGGAGAGGTTTGACTTACCCTCACAACACAATTAACCAGGTCAGTCAGCAGCAGTCTCCTCTTACTGGATTCACCAGACGTCTGGACTCAATGCTTGTCTTTGCCAGCAGGTCCCTCTCTCAGCAGGTGTGATCTTGGGTGAAGCAAGTTCTCTCAGCAAGGTTCTATCTCTGGGCTGCAGTCTCACACAACTAGACACATGTCCTCTCTCTGGCTGAGCATGTCATAACCTTCTAGAAGATCTTCCAGGACCTCCTTCCTCAGAGCTGTGCTGGAAGTATCCTAACAGGACCTGCGATGATGCCACAATCCATGTGACTGATTTCAGCAGGTCATGTGATCAATGCTCAATGTTTTATTAACAGCATACTGAGTCCATCTGCCATCTACTGGGCATTTCAGATAATGCAGCCTGTGTCACTTCACAGGGTTACATGCTCCCCCTTGAAAATACTTGCCTTCCACTGGCAAGTCCTAGCCAGGGGCCTAACAAAAATTCAACAACAACAAAAAAAAAAGGTTTAGCATACATACAGTACAGTTAGCACAGTAACTTCCTAGCTAGCTAGTTATCTAGGGTAAAGAGTCACTAACATTTACCACTTCAGCTAGTGCATGTAGGAAAGTGGCCATTTTAGACGCTGCTTGTGTCAGCGGAGCATAACTGGGCTCTCCTATATTATCATAAACTAGGGCCCTAGGGGTTGCCGCACTCTGGTGCTGTGTCTCAGTTCTCGCTGTGGGAGAGGATCTTGGGACATCAACTGTGGAACTTCGACTCCTGCCCTCGAAGTAGAGTCTCTAAGGGAAGTTCCAGGCACAAAACATGGACTTTCTGGATTCAACCTTGGAGAACTTTGTGACCCAGGAGAGGTTCCGGGACTTTGTGAACCCACAGGAGTTAAAGGAGGTAATTGCTGTGTTTCTTCTGCGGGTGATGACCACCACTGATCCTCTGCACTGGGAGTTCCCGGGGTCTCTTCTGGCCCATTTCCAGGACTCTCTGCTGGGTTTTCCTCCAGTTCTTCACTACTCTCTTCCTCTTCATCAGCATACACAACTGGAAGCAGATGGTTTCTATGCCAAGCCTTTATTCGGCCCTCCGGGCCCCTAATGTTGTACACTGGCAGTCCTTCAAGTTTGGACACAACCTCAAACAGGGCATCTTTCCATCTGTCAGCCAGTTTGTGTTTTCCAGGCACACCTAAATTCCGGAGAAGAACTTTATCCCCTGCTTGAATCTCCCGATATCTCACCTTAGAATCATACCTTCTTTTGTTCCGTTCTTCCATTTTCGCTGCAGCTTGGGTGGCCAACTCATAGGCCCGATGAAGGTTTTGTTTGAGGTTCCTCACATATTGAAAGT
Organism: Bufotes viridis; assembly: GCA_033119425.1. Lineage (NCBI taxonomy): Eukaryota > Metazoa > Chordata > Amphibia > Anura > Bufonidae > Bufotes > Bufotes viridis. The sequence continues at coordinate 13,737,853 of CM065597.1, read as the reverse complement.
GTGAAGTTGAATCTGTTCCATCAGGAGACACTCCCAAACGGACATCTATCGGCAATCGAGCTTCTCTCCCGAACATTAGGAAATAGGGTGAGAACCCTGTAGATTCATGCCTTGTACAGTTGTATGCGTGGACCATGGCTTCCACATGTTTACTCCAAGACCGCTTCTCGACTTGCTTGAGAGTCCCTAGCATATCTAGAAGGGTCCTATTGAACCGTTCTGGCTGTGCATCACCCTCCGGATGATAAGGTGTGGTTCTGGACTTCTGCACCTGCAACATGTCCAACAGCTCCTTGATCAACTTACTCTCAAAGTCTCTACCTTGATCAGAGTGTATCCGATTGGGTAGTCCATAGTGAATAAAATACTTCTGCCAAAGGACTTTGGCTACAGTCACAGCCTTTTGATCTTTAGTGGGGAAGGCTTGAGCATATCTGGTGAAATGGTCCGTTACCACCAGCACATTTCCAATTCCTGCTGTATCGCTCTCAATGCAGAGATAGTCCATGCACACAAGATCCATGGGTCCCGTACTTTTCAGATGACCCATAGGGGCAGCTCTCACAGGCAGGGTCTTCCTCTGGATACACCTCCTGCATGTCTTTACATGTTGCTCGACATGTTCCCTCATGCGAGGCCAATAGAACCGATCTTGTACTAGGCCATAGGTCTTGTCCACCCCGAGATGCCCATGTTGATCGTGGAGAGCTCTCAGGACCATGCCACGGTATCTGTGCGGTAGTACCAATTGTTTTCTGTCAGGGTGATCATGATACTTCGCGACCCTATAGAGTACTCCATCTTCGAGATGTAGTCGGCTCCATTCTCTTCGATATAATTCTCTTTGACTCACAGGTAGAGAAGTCAGCAATTTAGGATTCTTAGTCTTTATTGCTCTGATAACTATCCCAATATACCAGTCCTGCGCTTGAGCCTTCTTCTTGTCTTCTGTGGTTATACTGGACCACTGTTGAAGCATGACTGGAGCATGGAACACCTCAGGCACGGCTTCTGGAGAGTGGCTAATGGAGTCTATCCCTCTTAGCTCGGCAAATTCTTCTTGACTCTCGGCCACCACATACATCTGACAAAAGGCTCCTACCCCCGGCCCAGGGATCTCTTCCCACTCCTCTTCTTCTTGGTGAGGAGGGAGTCTAGGTCTGCGGGACAGGGCATCTGCGCTGACATTCTTGGGCCCAGGTTTGTACTTCAGGCTGAAACTGTAGCTTGACAAGGCAGCCAACCACCTATGTCCTGTGGCATCCAGCTTAGCTGTAGTCTGGATGTAGGTAAGTGGATTGTTGTCAGTCCTTACTTCGAATGTTGCTCCATACAAATAGTCATGCAGCTTATCCACGATGGCCCACTTGAGTGCCAGAAATTCCAATTTATGGACTGGATAGTTCTTCTCTGCACCTGTAAGACTTCTACTTATGTAAGCCACCGGCCTCAATCCTTCTGGATAACTTTGGTGCAGTACACCCCTAGGCCTTCCATACTGGCATCCACATGGAGGATATATGGTTTCTCAGGGTCTGCATAGGCTAAGACAGGAGCTTCTGTAAGTCTCTTCTTCAATGTCAGAAAGGCATCTTCACATCCTGAAGTCCATTTCTCTCCAAAGGGGTCTTTAGGATATGGTGCCTTAGCACCCTTTACGTCAGAGGTAATCTTCAGTAGGTCATGTAACTCTCGAGCAATCTTTGAGTAGTCTTTCACGAACCTTCGGTAGTAACCACAGAATCCGAGAAAGGACCGCAACTCACTGATGTTATTTGGTCTTGGCCAATTCAACACTGCTTCAATTTTAGCAGGATCTGTGGCTACTCCTTCAGCGGAGACTATGTGCCCCACATAAGTGACAGAGTTCTGGGCAAATCGGCATTTGTCCACTGATAGCTTCAGGCCTTCAGCTTGAAGTCGATCCAACACCTTTAGCAATCTTTGTTCATGCTCCTCTGGTGTCTTCCCGAAAACAATTAGGTCATCTAGATACACTAGACACTCTTTGGGATTCATATCCCCCACAGTTTTCTCCATCAGCCTCTGAAAAGTAGCAGGAGCTCCTGTGACTCCCTGTGGCATTCTGGTAAACTGGAAGAACCCCAAAGGGCAGATGAAAGCTGTCTTTTCCTGATCCTCCTTCTTCATGGGTACCTGATAATATCCAGACCTCAAGTCAAGCACACTGAACCACTGGCTGCCAGATAGGGCGTTCAGAAGATCCTCTATCCGGGGCAAAGTGTACTGATCTGGCACAGTCCTCTTGTTCAGAGTACGGTAGTCCACACATAGCCGAACTGAACCATTCTTTTTCTCACTACCACAATAGGTGAGGCATAGGGGCTCCGGGACTCTGTGATGATGCCTGCTCCTTCCATCTGCTGGAGTACGTCCCGGACATCTTCCACATCTCGAGGGGGTATTCTTCTTGACCTTTCTCTGAAAGGAGTAGGATCAGCAAGTCTTATAGCATGGGTGGCACTCTTAGAACACCCCACGTCCATCTCTGCTCTGGAGAACACTCCCTCTCGGGTGGCCAGTTTTGAACGAAGGCTGTCTTTCCACTCCTGTGGTAGAGGAGAATCTTCTAGATCAAAATCTAAAGGTGCTTTCACATGATCCTTCTGCTCTGCACTCACAGACATGATGGACGAAACTTGATCTAAAAGGTGTATCACACCAATCTTCTGATGACGATCAATCCGGATTTCTGAGGGGGTTAAATTCTGTACCATCACAGGAAAGCTCCGACACCACCTTTTTCGCCAATCTTTTACCTCAGGTATGAGAGTCCACCCCTTCTTCTGATCCTCTTCAGGCAGAGACTCAATAAGGTATTGTCCAGTTCCCCCAACATTTCATGGTGCATTGAGGCTATGGCTCGTAAGGTTTTGGTCTCACCAGGCTTCACAAATGCAGGTTCTGTTCCTGAATAATGGCACGACCCTGGTTTTGTTTCAAGGGCTAGTCGTCTACACTCTTTTCCTAGGACAGGGCTGACCTCCATCAGTCGGTCTAAGGAGACATCTCCCACTTCTGTCAGATAGGCCTTGAATACATCCTGTACCATCTTTGCATTAGTACCCAATATTATTGGGGCACACACTTTCTTGGCTGCAGGGCATATCAAAGCTTCCAGCTCCATAGGACATATCATCCCGGTGTTTAACTGGGGAATAGTTATGGTCACTTTTATGCATCCCTCCACAGGTTGAGCTTGAGACCCAACGCCCCATAGCTGAAACTCTCCTGCAGGTTCCATAGGAATGTGTTTCAAATGACGTTCATAGAAGTCTCTGTAGATAATGGTGACTTGAGAACCTGTATCTAGCAATGCTGAAGCATGAATTCCTTCTACTTGCACATGTATCAAAGATTTAGGCCCAATCTTGGCCTCTACCGATAAACTATATGTAGGCCGGGTCTTCCTTCGCTTGTAAGACCTGGTCATTTGAGTCTCCTCGAGCTCGGTTGCCAGCACCTCCACATCCACCTCCATGGAATTCGCAGGACACTCCCGCTGAAAATGCCCTGACTTTCCACATTTAAAGCAGTCCCTCGGCGGGGTGAATCCTCAGGAAACAGTTTTTCTGAGTCTTCCTGTGTTGCCCCCACTTCCAGGGGAGGATCTGCTCTCTCTGGTGGTGATTTGCATAAGAGCTCCAATTCAGCCACCTTCTTCCTAAGAGCTGACAGTTCTGTATCCTCTTTCTCCTTCTGTAGGGGTGGACACGTCTGGTCTTCCAATCTCCTGGCTGTATTTATTAATGTGGAATAAGGCAGAACTTTATCATCCAACTTGGCTCTCAGCAGAATCATAACTGGATTATTGGTTAAACCACCTCTCTGAATTTGCTTAGATAGCCGAGCATCCAACTCAGAGGCAGCGACTGCACCTTTATGGAATAACTTTCCAAGCGATAGCTGTAACCGGTTGATATAGTCAGTGGCTTTTTCATGCTCCTTCTGCTTAGTGGCTAGGAACTTAACCAACAGATCATCCAAATCTTCTGATTTCCCATAAGCATCCTGTAAAACTTGTAGATAGTCATGCACAGTAGCTTGCCCATTTACTCCCTTGTACAGTCTTATCATGTCTGTAGCGGGAAAACGAAGACTCTCCACCAACCGCTGTTTCTTTATGGTATCCGTACAAGACCATTCCTCCAACAACTGCATAGCATTATCCTTCCAGACCTCAAAAGGCTCTTCTCCTGAAGGAACAGGCTGATTCCCAGAAAACACCTTTAGTTTGCGGTAACTATGGGTGTGGTTTGCCGTCACTATGGCTTCTGAGAGTTTCTGTAGTATGTCCGATACATCACTACCTCCTGTAGGCAGGGTGCGTACTTCAGGGTTGTCTTGTTTCAGTAATGCTGTAGATGGATGAGATTCTGCTTTAGGAGTAATCATCCCCTGTCCTCTAGGAGGATGGGCAGCTTGTTTAGGAATGGCTCCGGCCTTTCCGGAGATGGGAGGCAGGAGCTTAGAATAATTTTCTGTGACATAATCTCTCTGTTCTAATTTAAAGGGTTGTTGCAGTGAGACCCTTTCTTTCTTATCAAGGAGAGCGTACACTAAGGAGCATCCTTCATCCGGGGCTCCATATAAATGAACGTTGGTAGGCATCTCATGGTCTCCCAAGTCCGTATGACAATATATTAACATGTAAGTTTGGCCTTCAGAATCCTGCAGGATATCCCTGACGGTCGCCATTTCTATTCCCAGTCGAATTTCTATACACAAGATGACGTGATTCATCTCACAGCAGGATGGGACTTTGCATAACATCACAGCTTGCTGTAATGGTACATTTCTTTGCTGGGCCCACTCTTTTGCAAAGGAGGGAGTGGCCTGAGGATTTAACCTATTCTCACTGGTTGTACCCCAATGAATCTCAGCAGTGCCTCCATATGTAACGGGTGTTTGAGGACACCCCTAGTGTCTTTGGGGTCCCTAAACCTAGTTAACTCACTTTGCCTGACAGGCGGATCCTGAGCCTCCGCTATCTGGGAGCTGGGGTACATGTCTGCGGCAGTGCCTCCACCCAGTGGAGCATCCGGGGTAGGGATGTGGGGTCCCACTGGGAACATACTTGGTGCAATGAGACTGACACAGCCTAACTGGAATTAACTTTATATAGTACGTAGCAAATGAACCAACATACATAGGAAAATACAATAGAGTAACACAGATAACAATGCAATGTGGATCTTTCCTCACCCACCCACCAGCACACCTGCATCCCACCCCCTTATCTTCGCCCTAGTGGCCGTTGGTGCACATAGAAGAGTTGGGGCCCTTATAAGTCCTGCTCCGCAGGGTCACTGAAGCAGCCTGAGCTGTGTAATGTCCGTCACTGGACCTCAGAGTCTTTACTGTGAGTGAGGAGACAGGTGCCCTGTGGTGATACAAGGAGAGGTTTGACTTACCCTCACAACACAATTAACCAGGGCAGTCAGCAGCAGTCTCCTCTTACTGGATTCACCAGACGTCTGGACTCAATGCTTGTCTTTGCCAGCAGGTCCCTCTTTCAGCAGGTGTGATCTTGGGTGAAGCAAGTTCTCTCAGCAAGGTTCTATCTCTGGGCTGCAGTCTCACACAACTAGACACATGTCCTCTCTCTGGCTGAGCATGTCAAACCTTCTAGAAGATCTTCCAGGACCTCCTTCCTCAGAGCTGTGCTGGAAGTATCCTAACAGGACCTGTGATGATGCCACAATCCATGTGACTGATTTCAGCAGGTCATGTGATCAATGCTCAATGTTTTATTAACAGCATACTGAGTCCATCTGCCATCTACTGGGCATTTCAGATAATGCAGCCTGTGTCACTTCACAGGGTTACATATATTTTTTTTTTTGCGGAAATGGAAGTGCTGATGCGGACAGCACATAGTGTGCTGTCTGCATCCATTTCTGCCCCATTGAAAATGAATGGGTCCACACCCGTTCTGCAAAATTGCGGAACGGATGCGGACCCATTTTGCGGACGTGTGACTGGACCCCTAGGGTGAATAGGAGAAGGGATCAAGAGATCCCAGGTTCTGCTCCTAAGGGAGGAAATAGTTATTAAATAAAAAGTAAAAAAATATAAAAATATTAAGTATAAATCACCCCCTTTCCCAATTTAATAAAATATATGAACAATAGTATACTTACAATAATAAACTTATCACATATCGCCACGTCCAAAAAGTCCAAACTATTAACATATTAAAAAAATCTCCCATGCAGTGAAAAAATAGGATCGGACTGTTCGATTATGGGCCAGACGTTCCATAAAATGCGGAATGCACTCCGCTTTTTTTGGTGTTTTTCTTTTTTTTGCGTGGTATCGAGTATCGCAATACTTTTTTATGGTATCGAAACCGAATCAAAATTTTAGTGTCGAAACAACCCTACTCCCATTTACTTCTATGGGGAGCCGGCTTGGTGGTGGCCGGACCGAAGTCCTCCAGCCACCACCTTGCGGGGCTCCGTTCTCGATATAGGTGCGGGTCCCAGCGGTGGGGGCATATCCTAGCGATATGTCCCCATTGTCCATGATGAGACAACCCCTTTAATCTGCAGTTCCTGAGCACAGATAGGGGCGCCCCTGTACCTCTAACATAACTCAGAACATAGAGGGAGGTCGGCCATATTGCTCCAGATTTGCAATTTTTATCAGTAGTAACAAACAGCATTATTAATACTGACATAATGCTAATTAGAAGGAGAAAAAACACTATAGGGGGCGCTCCATAGCGCAGGATCACTTATGTACTTACCTAAGCAGGTTGTGCTAAAGGCAGGCGGGGGGTGAAAGGCACCACTATGTAGTAATGGAAGGTGGGGGACCTGCTGGGAATGAAGTGAAGTCCATGCTTCAATCTTATTTTACAATGCTTTATTAACCCCTTCAAGACAAAGCACGTTCATTTTGCATTTTTGTTTTTTCCCTCCCTGCATTCCAAGAGCCATAGCTTTTTTCATTTTCCATTCACATATAATGGATTATTTTTAGTAGAACAAATTGTACTTTTTAATGGCACGATTTAATTCACCATGTCTTGTATTGGAAAACGGTAAGAAATTATTTGTGGGGTGCTACCTTTCATGTTTATTTATTTTATTGTTTATTTTTATATGTAATATTAGGAAGGGGGGTTATTTGAATTCTTAATATTTTTATAGCTTTTTTTATTATATTATTATTATTTACCTTTTACATAATAAGGCCTCATGCACACGGCAATTTGAGGTCCCAAATGCCTATCCTATCCGTGCGGCTGCCATGACGGATACAGACCCATTCAATTTGAACCGCAAAATAATAGAATATGTTCTATATATTTGCGGTGCGGAGGCACGGAGATAAACCCCACAGAAGCACTCCGTAGTAAATGGGTCCGCATCCATGATGGCGGAGAGCACACGGCCGGTTCCCGCATATTGCTAGAACCTAAGATCTTCTGATTGCTTCTCCCATAGACCATATTAGAGAACTAATAAGGTCTATGGGATTCGGACACTCTGCCGTCTGAGCAAGTGCATTGTGCACGGCTTTACAGGCAACTTACCATTACTGGCCCGTGAACTGCGGAATCTGAAGGGTTAAACTACTAGTGAGCGCAGCATTATCGCCGATCCCGGCCTGCATCTACACCTGCTATCTATGGAGCGGGCTCGGTGCAGCAGCTGCTTTATACAACCCCTCACACATGATCATGCAGGAAGGGGTTAAAGGGATTGTTCCATTACAAACACGTATCCCCTATCCACAGGTTAAGGTATAAGTATTGATTGGTGGGGGTCGGTCCATTTGGCCCCTGCTGATTACGAGGAGAGGGGCCCTGTGTTCTCCCATTTGAATGTAGTATTGGTCCTGCGTGTTTGCTGCTGCTCCATTCAACCCTATGGCCTTTCCATAGTACAATCACTCGGCTATCTGCAGCAGTCCCATTGCGTGATCTAATAACCGGACAACCCCTTTAAAGGCAACGTGTTTCATTACCGTATCGGTGGTTACATCAGGCCATATCGAGCCTAGTGTTATCTATATAGGGCGCACCTCGCCACTCAAAAGGAACCTGTCCTATCGTACATGGTGTCTGAGCTACAGCCTGCTGGTTAGAGAGCAGGAGGAGCTGAGCAGATGGATATATAGTGTTATGGTAAAAGATTAAAGGGGTTGTGCAGACAGTAATTCTGATGACCTATCCTTATGATAGGTCATCAGTATGTGATTGGTGGGGTCTGACACCCAGCACCCCCCACCGATTAGCTGTATGAAGAGGAGGCGCTCATACGGGGGCTACTTCCTCTTCAAGATTACACTGTGCTTCGTCTCGGAGGCACAGTATAATTACAGGTGCTTGTTTCTTTCACTTGAAGTGTAATCTTGAAGAGGAGGTAGCGCTCGTTCAAGTGCCGCCTCCTCGTCAAACAGCTGATCTGCAGGGGTGCCGGGAGTCAGACCCCCCCCCATCGATCAGATGTTGATAACCTATCATAAGGATAGGTCATCAGTATGAGGCCTCTTTCACACGGCCATTGCGGGAAAATATGCGATTTTTCCGCGTGAGTGCAAGCGTTTTAATGCGTTTTGCACGCACGTGGGAAAAATCGGCATGTTTGGTACCCGGACTTCTTCACTGAATTTCGGGTTTGGGTTGAATATTCTGTAGATTTTATTATTTTCCCTTATAACATGGTTATAAGGGAAAATAATAGCATTCTCACTACAGAATGCTTAGTAAAATGTGGATGGAGGGGTTAAAAATAAAAAAAATTAACTCGCCTTATCCACTTGATCGCGTAGTTGCGTTCTCTTCTTTAATCATTAGCTGCCAGCTAAAGGACCTGTGGTGACGTCACTGCGCTCATCACATGGTCCAATCACATGCTCCATCACTATGGTGATGGACCATGTGATGTGACGTCACCACAGGTCCTTTAGCCGGCAGCTCATATTTAAAGAAGAAAGAAGAGATCAGCAACTGCGCAATCAAGTGGATAAGGTGAGTTATTTTTTTTTATTTGTAACCCCTCCATCCACATTTTACTTAGCATTCTGTATTGAGAATGCTATTATTTTCCCTTATAACCATGTTATAAGGGAAAATAATAAAGATCGGGTCCCCATCCTGATCGTCTCTTAGCAACCATGCGGGAAAATCGCACAGCATCCGCGCTTGCTTGCGGATGCTTGCGATTTTTCACGCAGCCCCATTAACTTTTATGGGGTCTGCGTTGCGTGAAAAACGCAGAATATAGAGCACGTTGCGATTTTCACGCAATGCACAAGTGATGCGTGAAAATCACCGCTCATGTGCACAGCCCCATTGAAGTGAATGGGGATTCAGTGCGGGTGCAATGCGTTCACCTAACGCATTGCACCCGTGCGGAAAACTCGCCCGTGTGAAAGGGGCCTTACTGTCTGCACAGCTTCTCTAAGTATATACGTGGGGGGGGGTTGAACAGGAGGAAAGCTGGTTGTCACTACTTTATGTAATGTGACTCAGCTTTCCTGATGTCCTGCATGGCACACGTGCAGAGGCATGAGAGGATATGAGGGTAGGTGGGAGATGTGCTACTCGGCTTTCTCAGACTGTTCTCATGTCTCCCCACATGTGCCATGCAGGACAGCAGGAAAGCTGGGTGCTATTACATCATGTACTGTCACTCAGATTTCCTGCTATCCTGCAAGGCATAAATGCAGATAATAAGAACCTGGAAAGGCAGGGCGGAGGGGTGTCACTCAGCTTTCCCAGTCTCTGCACATGTGTCCTGCAGGATAGTAATGTCAGTGTCCCCCGGCCTGTCCTGCATGACACAGAGGATGGGGGGAGGGGGGCACTCACGTCCTCAAACTTTTCTCATGTCTCTGCGCATGTGCCATGCTGGACAGCAGGAAAGTTGGGTGGTATTACATCATGTAATGCCCCAGATTCTTGTCAAAATAAGCTAAACACCGCCAGAACCTGCCAGATCCCATTCACTATAATGAGTGCTGCATGAGGTGGGGCAGGGGAGAAGTTAGGTAGGGTAGTGGGAGGAGCCAGGGCGCATCGTGGGAGGGACTAGGGACAGGCAGGGGGGCCCAATTTAAATTCTTGCTATGTACGCCCCTGGTTGTACCGCAAACCAAAGATCCCACAGGATAGGGAACAACTATTAGATCGGTGGGGTCCTGCCGCTGGAATGAAAACGGGCCCGTATCCCCGCAGCTCCCCTCAAATGTCTCGAGTGGCCGGTTGCACATGTTTGTGGCTGCTCCATTCATTTCTAAGGGAGTTGTGAAGATAGTGCACTATACCCAGCTATCTCTGGAATTCCTATGGAAATGAATGGAGCAGCCACGCGCATGTGCAGCCGGCCACTCCGTCATTTTACAGGGGGTATGGGGCACCTGTGATCGACGTGGTGATCCCAGAGGTAGGACCCCACCGATCTAATAGTTATCCCCTATCCTGTTTCATAACATGAAACAACCAGAATACCCCTTTAACTAGAAGGGGACGGATGGAAAAGACCGATCTCTCCCTGTGCTCATGAATAGAAGGACTCCTTGTATGTTAGTCCTCCCAGCCTACAGCACCGGAGCACATACAGGTAAGTGGCCACTGAAATCAGGGAGTCAGTCTGACAGGATCCCAGTAAAGGATCTGCTACTAACTCCTCGGTACCAGATACCGCAGGTCACATACAACTCGTCTTGCAGAGTCTGCCCTCAGCGGTTTTAGCGGCATGAACCTAAATAATATAAGGCAGTTGGTATTAATGTTCTGGCTGATTGGTGTAACTCGAGCGGTATAACTGCTGCCTCCTGACATCTGGTAATAGACTGAAGCATCGGGCATCGGGTGACGGTCGAGAGGTGTAATAATGAATGGCGTCACCTAGTATTATACTGTATAATATCATTATAATGTACAGTAGATAAGACTCCTCATAAAACATACATAACCCTGTCACCTACACGCTGTACATACATGACCCTGTCACCTACACGCTGTACATACATGACCCTGTCACCTACACGCTGTACATACATGACCCTGTCACCTACACGCTGTACATACATGACCCTGTCACCTACACGCTGTACATACATGACCCTGTCACCTACAGGCTACACATACATGACCCTGTTACCTACACGCTGTGCATACGTGACCCTGTCACCTACACACTCTACATACATGATCCTGTTACCTACACACTCTACATACATGACCCTGTCCCCTACACGCTGTACATACATGACCCTGTCACCTACACACTGTGCATACATGACCCTGTCACCTACACGCTGTATACACATGACCCTGTCACCTACACGCTGTACATACATGACCCTGTCACCTACAGGCTACACATACATGACCCTGTTACCTACACGCTGTGCATACGTGACCCTGTCACCTACACGCTGTACATACATGACCCTGTCACCTACACGCTGTACATACATGACCCTGTCACCTACAGGCTACACATACATGACCCTGTTACCTACACGCTGTACATACATGACCCTGTCACCTACACGCTGTACATACATGACCCTGTCACCTACAGGCTACACATACATGACCCTGTCCCCTACACGCTGTACATACATGACCCTGTCACCTACACGCTGTACATACATGATCCTGTTACCTACACACTCTACATACATGACCCTGTCCCCTACACGCTGTACATACATGACCCTATCACATACACGCTGTATATACATGACCTTGTCACCTACACACTGTACATACATGACCCTGTCACCTACACGCTGTACATACATGACGATACACGCTGTACATACATGACCCTGTCACCTACAGGCTGTACATACATGACCCTGTCACCTACACGCTGTACATACATGGTGCTGTCCCCCTGTAGTGTATGTGTGATATGTAACACTCTGTATCTCTCTCAGACAGTCACTCTCTGCGCTATTACTACACGGGGGTCTCAGCTCCGGGGTCCGGGCTGCCGGAATATTCTTCAGTCGGATACGTGGATGATCGGGAGATCGTGAATTATAACTCAGAGAGCGGAAAATACCGAGCGAAGGTGAAGTGGATGGAAAAAGTGGATCCAGGATACTGGGAGGGACAGACACAGATCGCTAAAGTAAATGAGGCTTCATTCAGACATAGTGTGAGGACACTGATGAGCCGCTTCAACCAGACCGGAGGTGAGAGACATTATACTGTATACATCGATATATACACTGCACCGTATACACCGATATACACACTACACTGTATACACACTACGCCGATATACACTGATATACACACTACACCGATACACACTACACCGTATACACTAATATACCCACTACACCGTATACACTGATATACACACTACACGGTATATACTAATATACACATTACACTGTATACACCGATATACACACTACACGATATACACCGATATACACACTACACGATATACACCGATATACACACTACACGGTATACACCGATATACACACTACACGGTATACACCGATATACACACTACACGGTATACACCGATATACACACTACACGGTATACACCGGTATACACACTTCACGGTATACACCGATATACACACTACACCGTATACACCGATATACACACTACACGGTATACACCGATATACACACTACACCGTATACACCGATATACACACTACACCGTATACACCGATATACACACTACACGGTATACACCGATATACACACTACACGGTATACACCGATATACACACTACACCGTATACACTGTCGGGATATAATAATTAAATTAAGAATTATTAATTATGGTCATAAAATAATTAACCATGAATTTTTCATAACTTCTACAAATCATGACCTGGTGAATTGTAGATAACCCAATCGATACAATTCACATCTGAGGCCGACTATTTCCTCAGATAATAAGTTCTTTTCATGTGAGATGACATTAATGCTAAAGGTGTAGTTTTGACATTAAACAATAATACGCAGGTATTATAAAAACATGCAAAGTTTATTAGTTACAAGATTATAAACATAAACTAGTACATAACACAATGATATATGCCAATGAATATATATGGAGTTAATATAAAGCATTACAAGCTTAAAATAAGTAAATAAACACAATGTTATCATCGATATAAAGCAATATAAGCTTAGCAATACATGTGGTAGAAGAAACTTGTCACATTATAACAAAGCTATTATTTGGTTAGGATATCAAAATAAGAAGTTACATTATATACATTACTTCTGTTCAGAGGAAACCTCACGATATCAGGATGGGCATGTCTAATCCTAGACATCAATAGGGAATGCTAACTACATTCTGCCCTCCTCTAACCAACTACACCGCACATGACTTCAGGAATGGGCAAATCCATCCAAGGATATAACTTAGAAGAGATAATTGTATCCTTCCGCCCCATCCTGGACTATTCTCACATGCATGACTTGGTAAGACTATTAAGACAAACAACAGAAATGGGAAGAACTTGGAACAAATCTTCCAGTGGGAATTTATCACCTAGCTTGGCGAAGAATGCTACTATCAATATATTTATATATACGCAATCATTTAATACTCTGATTGATTATGAGTCTTGATTCTTCTGCAGGTAGAATGAAGCCTCACAATATCCTAAGACTACATCTCAATATGGAGATGATCAATTAATTAATGTGTTTATGTATTCACCAATCTAGATGGTATGACTTCACCCACATTATCCAATTAGTCTTAATAAAATGAAATATCATTCTTCATGTCTCTTACCAAGTCCTAGCAGGAATCACACTTCTGCTCCTAGGAAAGCTGGGTGGTCCATCATCGCATGTCTCACCATGACTCTCATATTGATAGACCCCTCTCTCTTGGACGTTCTGCTGAATCCTGGAATGTTCTTTGCTTCTTTGCTTGTTTGCTTGTTCCAAGAGTAAATATCCCAATCCGTATCTTACATTACCTTCCCCCTGGATTAAGATCTTCCAATCATACGCTCATATGGTAATGATTCTATGAGATCATATTTACCCATAATGCAACTATCGAGGATGGTGTAGCGATATCCATCTGTCTCCGGATGGCACTGTTGTGCAAGCTATTAGTACCATACTATAAATACTTAACTATGGCACTCTTGTATTATATACATTTGACCCTCGTCGTCGTAAATCAGAGATAAGGATTAGTTTAGACAACTTTGAAACAACTAAAGATAGACCTCTAGGCGTCTCTCTGAATGTTTCTCACACTGTTGATCTATGGACCATAATGATATGAATGGGCCTTGTTCTCTTCAGACGGACATGTCTGGAGAATCCAGTGTACTCCCAACAGATAAGACCACATCTGTGGCAATAACTTAAAATATAATGTTCTTTGTATTCAGTATAAGCTTTTACGCAGACTGAACTCGGCATGACCTCATGTCTTGGCCTGTCCCAGCCATACAGCAAAACTTTGGTTCAGCCTGTCTCTTAAAGACAATGAGCATCTATTTTGGACTATAATATGATCAGGTATCATATACACTCATGAAAATGCCCGACAACACCGATATACACACTACACGGTATACACCGATATACACACTACACGGTATACACCGATATACACACTACACGGTATACACCGATATACACACTACACCGTATACACTGATATACACACTACACGGTATACACCGATATACACACTACACTGTATACACCGATATACACACTACACCATATACACCAATATAGATACTACACGGTATACACCGATATACACACTACACGGTATACACTGATATACACACTACACGGTATACACCGATATACACACTACACCGTATACACTGATATACACACTACACGGTATACACCGATATACACACTACACCGTATACACTGATATACACACTACACGGTATACACCGATATACACACTACACCGTATACACCGATATACACCCTACACCGTATACACCGATATACACACTACACGGTATACACCGATATACACACTACACCGTATACACCGATATACACCCTACACCGTATACACCGATATACACACTACACGGTATACACCGATATACACACTACACGGTATACACCGATATACACACTACACCGATATACACCGATATACACACTACACGGTATACACCGATATACACACTACACGGTATACACCGATATACACACTACACAGTATACACCGATATACACACTACACCGTATACACCGATATACACACTACACCGTATACACCGATATACACACTACACCGTATACACCGATATACACACTACACGGTATACACCGATATACACACTACACGGTATACACCGATATACACACTACACCGTATACACCAATATAGATACTACACCGTATACACTGATATACACACTACACCGTATACACCGATATACACACTATACCGTATACACCAATATACACACTACACCGTATACACTAATATACACACTACACCGTATACACCGATATACACACTACACGGTATACACCGATATACACACTACACCGTATACACCAATATAGATACTACACCGTATACACCGATATACACACTACACCGTATACACCGATATACACCCTACACCGTATACACCGATATACACACTACACCGTATACAGCGATATACACACTACACCGTATACACCGATATAGATACTACACCGTATACACCGATATACACACTACACCGTATACACCGATATACACCCTACACCGTATACACCGATATACACACTGCACCGTATACACCGATATACACACTACACCGTATACAGCGATATACACACTACACCGTATACACCGATATAGATACTACACCGTATACACCGATATACACACTACACCGTATACACCGATATACACACTGCACCGTATACACCGATATACACATTACACCAGGGCTTGACAAATTTCGTTGGAATCTAGGAGCCAGCTAAAAAAGTTAGGAGCCAGGCGGAGCCACGTCATAAAGCTCCCAATAGATGCCCCCATAGTGCTCCCCCCCCCACTTCTCCATAGAGCCCCACAATAATGCATGCCAGTACATAGGGCCCCCATAGTATTCCTTCCCCTGTTCTCCATAGTGCCCCCCATAATGCCCCCTCTTCAATAGGTTATATGACACGTCAGATGCTGCCAGCGTCCAAGTGATCGCCCCTTGCGTCCGCCATGACATGTGGAAACCCTTACAAGGATTACAGGGTCCGGAGGGAGGGCAGAGGGTCTGGAGGAGAGGCAGAGGGGTCCGGAGGGGAGGGCAGAGGGCCCGGAGGGAGGGCAGAGGGGTCCGGAGGGAGGCAGAGGGCCGGAGGAGGGCAGAGGGTCCGGAGGGGAGGGCAGAGGGGCCCGGAGGAGGGCAGAGGGCCGGAGGAGGGCAGAGGGTCCGGAGGGGAGGGCAGAGGGTCCGGAGGGAGGGCAGAGGGTCCGGAGGAGGGCAGAGGGTCCGCAGGGAGGGCAGAGGGTCCGCAGGGAGGGCAGAGGGTCCGCAGGGGAGGGCAGAGGGTCCGCAGGAGAGGGCACAAACACAGCGGGCACCATGACATTTTACTGAGCACTACAGCCCCCAGCTGGCGCTCAGTCCCCGCATCACTACAACGCCAGCTCTTTCCCCCTCTTGTCATTCACTCTCCCCCTTGTCATTCTCTCCCATGTCATTCACTTTCCCCCTTGTCATTATCTTTCCCCCTCTTGTCATTCACTTTCTCCCCCTTGTCATTATCTTTCCCCCCTTGTCATTCACTCTCTCCCCCTTGTCATTCACTTTCCTCCCCCTTGTCATTCACTTTCTCCCCCTTGTCATTCACTTTCTTCCCTCCCTTGTCATTCTCTCTCCCCCTTGTCATTCACTCCCCCCTTGTCATTCACTTTCTCCCCCTTGTCATTATCTCCCTCCCTTGTCATTATCTTTCCCCATCTTGTCATCCTCCCTCGCCTGTAATGTAGCGTGGCCGAGCTCTTTATGCTCCACGGGTACAGGAGCTTTAGTTTCCTGTACCGGGCGGACTGACAGGAAGTGCACACTATGTGCGCACTTCCTGTCAGTCCGGCCGGGTACAGGAGACAGATGCTCCTGTACCGCGGACCATGCAGGGCTCGGCCACGCATGTGAGGAACTGACAGGAGGGAGCGCTAGCGCTTCCTCCTGTCAGTCCCTCTCTTCATGCTGCGCCCGGGCGGTGCGCCCTCATGGACGCGCCAGCCCGGGCAGTGCTGCAGCCGCCTGAGGCTCTATACAGAGCGCTCGGGCGGCTGCAGCATGAGGCTCCTAGTCCGCGCCGGCCCTGCGCCCTGACACCTGGGAGAACGGGTTGACAAATACCCAGGCGCCAGGACCAAATTCCTGGTCGCCATGGCGACCTGGCGCCTGGGATTTGTCGAGCCCTGCATTACACGGTATACACCGATATACACACTACACCGTATACACCGATGTACACACTACATCGCCTCCTATGGTGGTAGACTCAGATGTCTCACTGAGAACACAAGGTTCTCAGCGTTGGCAGTCAAAAGCAGAAGGTCCTTTTTCATTGGTCACGATCATCATGTGACTGTGATTGCTTAAAGGGGTTTTGTCACTTCAGCAAAGAACATTTATTATGTAGATGCAGTGAATACCAGGCACTTACTGATGTATTATGATTGTCCATATTGCCTCCTCTGCTGGCTGGATTCATTTTTCCACCACATTATATACTTCCCTTTTCCATGGTTACGACTACCCTGCAATCCATCAGTGGTGGCCGTGCTTGCATACTATAAAAAAAGCACCGGCCTATGTGAACTCCCACGGTCAACAGAGAGGCCAACATTTTTTCCTATAGTGTGCAAGAACGAGCACCGATGATGGATCACCTGCACATACATGATACATGTGCTCTGTGTGACATGTTCCTCTGCTGTCTGCAGGTTTCCATTCCTTCCAGGTGATGTACGGCTGTGAGCTCAGAGATGACGGCAGAATCACAGGATACCAGCAGTTCGGATATGATGGAGGAGAGTTCATGTCCCTGGACACAAAGACGGGGACTTATATCCCCACCATGTCCCAGGCTCAGATCACCACACAGAGATGGAACAGTCCAGAGGCACAAGTGGGGCAGAGAGACAAGAATTATCTGGAGACTGAATGTGTAGACTGGCTGCAGAAATATGTGGAGAACGGGAGAGAAGATCTGGAGAGGAGAGGTAAGTGCTCATCATCACCTGTCACATGTCCCTGTATGTGTGTGACGTGTGCGGAGCTGTGACATCACATGTGTACACAGCGGACACCAGCGCCTGCACAGAAACAGACAGGACTTTTCTATTTTTCTGTTATTAGTTCACACACAGTTTTTTTGGCGCAGATTTTGGCTCGGATTCCATATCACAGAGCTGTGCCTCCAACACTTGCAATTCCTCTCCATTGATTTCAATGTAAAAACTGCTTGTTAATTTTACAGGGCTATTTTTTCCATCTGTGGCCAACCAGAATTTTTATTTTTGCCGGACAAATTATCCAACAATCACAGACAGCCAACGCTTTTTTTATGGACAAATTCGAAAACCGTGAATGAATAATAAAGAATACCAGTATTTAGGGTCCATTCACACGTCCGCAATTCTGTTCCGCATTTGCGGAACGGAATTGCGAACCCATTAATTTCAATGGGGACAGACGATGTCCCGGCCGGGTCCGCAATTGCGGATCCGCACTTCTGGGTCCTCAATCGCGTTCCCGAAAAAAATAGAACATGTCCTATTCTTGTCCGCAATTGCGGACAAGAAAAGGCATTTTCTATGAGAGTGCTGGCGATGTGCGGTCCGCAAATTGCGGAATGCACATCGCGGATATCCGTGTTTTTCGGATTCGCAAAACACACACGGACTCATAACTGAAGACTGTGAAATAATAATAATTACCCCAAAAATAACCTGTTAAAGTACCACCAGCTCAAAAAATCAAGGACACATCAATTTTATTTTATGGACACAGAAAAAAAGTTGTCCATTTTTTATGAACTGTTTGGGAATTTCTCGACGGATGGCAACCCTGCCCTGGTTTTAAAAAACACACTGCAGGAAAAAGAAATGACGTCTCCGTTCTTGAAGTGGATTCCTCGCAGTATCCGCATCTAGAGTTCCCATCAAGGTCAGTCTAAGGACACAGAGTTTTTTTCTGTACTGAAAAAAAACATCTCCCGTTCTGCTTCAGGATTCCAGATGGGTTTTTAGTCATTATTCTGACGCGTTGTTTGCTGCAGGGTTGACACGGATTTTGATCCTGCCCAGTTCAGTGCGAACTCTGGACATTCCACATCAGGAACGGTCACTTCTTTTTGCAGACCATGGTTTTTAAAACCACAAGTGGAAAAACTTGTGCTGTGTAAAGTAACAAGCAGTGTTAGCATTGAAATTAATGGAAATGATCTGCAAAGAAAACCTCGCCAAAATCTGATCATAAAAACCTCTGTGTGAACATACCGTGAAACCCACACAAACTGGAATCAGGGTTTTCATTGCAGATAAATGGAGCAGTGCTGTAACATGGCGCCACCTGGTGGCAGAGAAAAGGAACACAAAATATATATCGCCTTTCTGCATGTATGACAGCCGCTGAACAGCTCAGTAACAGACATTTCAAAATTATTGTTTCCTTCAATGATGTAGACATAAGACCAGGGCAGATTTTGGCTTTTCTCCTGCCCCCTACCCCATGAACGTTCTACATTAATGTCGCCAGACACTATTTTCTGTGAGATCCTGTGCCTGAGCCCTTAAAGTAATTATTTCTATTTTAATGTAATTTCTACATAAATCCACAGAAGACGCAGATAAATACATGTCATTTCTTCATGTCTGCAGTAAGTGGAACAAGGGCCTCAATGCCTTTCTCTCTATATTACTGTGGAATAAAGGGATCTCCCGCTGTAGTAAGTGATGGTGCATGTACTGCTACCATATACTGACACTTACTGATCGGACGGGACCCCCACTGATCCTCACAAGGAGGGGGCCATAGCATTAGCTCAGGGTTATGGTTCCTTCACAGCGACGCCCCCGACCATCCACTACTATAACACAGCCCCATTCCCTGTGTGCAGACCAGCAGGGACCAAAGGTCACGCCCCCACCAATCACAGGGTTATGGCGTATGCTAGCGATATTGCAGCGGCCTACTACCAGGGCATCTGGGGTATCCCTTGCCCCTTAGGAGGTTTCTTCGAAATATGTCCCTCTTATAGAGAAAGTAATCGTGACAGCAGTTGCAGTTAAGCAACGAGGACATGGAGTCCCCTTTTGTAGCTGGTAATATTGGTACTCAGGGGTAGGATTGCCAGAGTGGTGTAGTTTGGCCTACAGTCTCTGTAGATGTTGTATACACGTGTCACGGTGTTCCTACCTGGATATCCCTGGATGCCAGGCGTGGTATAGTCCGAAGCAAGTGCAAAAAGGGGTAATTAACTTGGATGGTGTAGAACTAAGTTGAGGCCAGACTTGGTAAATGGTTAAACAGTTGCTTTACTTGTAATAAACAGCATTCCATACAGTTTCCAGACTTTATCTTGGCTTCCAATAGATTTCAGTAGGCAAATACTTTCTCTGCAACTCTCTCGGCCCAGCTATGTCAGTGGTCAGTTTCTTATTGTAGATAATTCTAGGAACTTCTTGTCCTGGCTTTGAGTACCTCAAGCTCTAGCTTTAGCTTGGATTCTTAGGCAATGCAAGACCCAGGAGAGGACATGGAACCTTGTGCCACTACCTCCTTAGTGAGGTGGGCTAACAGACAGAACCTGTCCAGCAGGAACCAGGTCTGCTTCCTTCCCCGTGAGGGGGTACGTCTAGACTGACTACTCACTGGCTAACTTCTCCTCTTCTTCTCCCTCTAAAGGGTGAGAGAGAATGGCCAGTCCATTCCCTGGAACTAGCACTGCCAATTGTTGCTGCCACCTTGTGGTAGACATGGCAATCACATGAACATACCAGTTACAGGAATAAATATGCACAGTGTGAAGGACATGATAGGACATGATACAAATGCAATTGATGACATGAATTAGCACATAGGAGACTGTAACAAGGTGCCAAAATGAGTGGTAATGGCACTCTGGGATATTACAATATCTGATGACAACCTATGATGCGTCTGTAATAGAAAGTATTAGAACAGTATTTGTATGTTATGGAGAAGGACACAGTGCAGGTTCCCCTCTGCTATTCCAGTCCGCAGTGCTCCCCCCGCAGTGACAGGTCTCAGTCATGGAGGTCTATTCTTCTATGTGAGGAGCACAGGGGTCTCCTGAGTGTTATACACAGTACAGGGGGCTCTGCTGATCGTCCAGACTGCCGGAGTATAGGACAGATCAGATCCGGTACATGGAGTCCACTTATATTTTCTTCTTCTTCCCTCTCAGTTCAGCCGCAGGTGAAGGTCTCCGGTCAGAAGAAAGGTGACATCCTGATGCTTCACTGCCAGGTGTACGGATTTCACCCCAGAGCTGTGCACGTGAAGTGGATGAAGAACGGGGACGACGTTCCCTCCTATGAGACCACACACACCCTCCCCAATCCTGACGGCACCTATCAGATCAGGGTCAGTGCGGAAGTGATCCCCAAAGAGGGCGACAGTTACTTCTGTTATGTGGATCACAGCAGCCTGGACGAGCCGCTGAACATTGTGTGGGGTGAGTTGTATCCATACTGGGCGGATGATGGGAGTAAGACTATGGAGTAGGTCATAATGGGCGATCACTGTTGTGACATGTCATTGTATAGTCTATTCCCTGATTTCCAGCATCTCATTAGTGTGAACAGTTCTGTACGTGACTTAACTCTTCATGTTCCTCTACAAATCCCCTTTTAGGGGTCAGATAATCTCCGGAGTTCTGGACATATGTATCATGTAATGGATCTGTTCATGTTGATATCAGACCTCAGGCTTTATTGGCCCCTGATAGAAATCTAGAGTCACAGTGTAATGTACTTACTGTACGCCGGTGTGAAGGATCCTGTATTTCCTATGTATGGTAAGTGTCCGCACAGTGACCACATATCGTATAAAAGCTTCTCTCCGTTTGGTGCACAATGTCTCCTCCGAGCCTTCCTCTCAGTGTCTTCAGGTTACGTTTCTCCTCTGATGCTGCCTGAGTGAGAGGGATCTAGAACACGTCTGTGTAAGGGTCTGTTCACATCACACGTGGAGCCTTCCATCAGAGGTTTTCATTAGGACGACTCTCAAAGTAAACATATGACAGAAAGCTGCAACGTATCCCTCTGTATAGGCTGTCATTTACTAACCAGAAATATTCCTATATAAGGCGTATCTCTGACTTCTCTCAAGCCAGGTCTAAAAAAGTGGTCGTGGTGTGGGTGGGCCAGTAGACCAGTCTCACTTACTATTTTCTACGCCTGGTTTAGGGGTAGAAAATGGTCTAAATGTAAGACAGCTAGGAAGCTGTCTTACATTTAGAAGCGGTGGTGGATCAGCCAGAGTTATGTAGAGGCCGGTGCCTCTACATAACTCCATCAGATCCTCCGCTAGCTATAGGGGATATTAAGACCGGCATCTAAAACTCCGGTCTTAATGAATGACCCCATAGAGCAGGCATCCTCAAACTGCGGCCCTCCAGCTGTTGTAAAACTACAACTCCCACAATGCCCTGCTGTAGGCTGATACCTGTAGGCTGTTCGGGCATGCTGGGAGTTGTAGTTTTGCAACAGCTGGAGGGCCACAGTTTGAGGATGCCTGCCATAGAGTGTCATACATTGCCTGTACAGTCCCCTCCACCTCGACTCTCCCCTGAGCTGGAGAAGTATCCCACCTTAGTATCTCAGAAGTGAAGACGGACGTTTTCTACACCTCCCTGAGGCAGCTCTGATGATGTAACTGTCCATATACAGTAGTTACATCCTTGAAGGTTCCTTCAGCAGCAGCTTGACACGCCAGTCACTGGAGCTCTCCCCACTGTTTCTGCCCTCATCAACACCCAAAAGCCTGTAGGTAGCTTGTGAGGCTTCTCCGGTAGATGGTGAAACTCCTTTCTTACGTGATACTTGCAACCGATGTCCCTTTGTGTAAGCATTTCTGTGCTGCCACACAGCATGACACTGCCATTCTTACTATCACCACATTATGGGTTCTCGGCTGTCAGTCTGAAGGATGAGGGCAGACTGGAAGAGAAGGGTGCCCTTCCAGGTATCTTCTGGCCATTGACCCTGGCTTCTAAAGATTTGTTTACCCACCTTTCCTAGGCATCCAGCCTACTCCCGGGTCACTCCTGACTCCTCTGCTGCAGAAGCTCCATTGATATGTCCATATACAGACACCGATGTCACTGGAGATCTGAGATATTTGTATAATCTAGACCTGTCACCCATTACATATACCGGCCAGACGGAGGCCAGAAGGATACTGTACATGCTCAACATACAGCAAAAACACGATGTAAAGGTAGTCTAACATTCAGAGGCAGTGGCTGGTTCAGTGCTACATGTATTCAGATAGTGGTCTCGTAGACATGAAACCAGATGAACCTGAAGTACCAAAGTCCGGGGTTCCATGGCTTTCCTGATAGGAGAGACTAAACTAGTGCCATGTAGACTTGTACTGTAGGATAATAAATAGCAGCTCCAGCAGGTGGCGCATCGAATTCCCTGAAAGCTGAAACCAGCAAAATACTTTACCTCTGCTGTGCAGGAAAGAACCCTGAGTGCCGTGCACTGACTTTAGCACACATCAGGAGGAGGAGGAGCCTGTGTTGGGGGTAGAGAAGGAGCAGCCTGTGCTGGGGGTAGAGGAGAAGCGGCCTGTGCTGGGGGTAGAGGAGGAGTAGCCAGTGCTGGGGGTAGAGGAGAAGCGGCCTGTGCTGGGGGTAGAGGAGGAGCAGCCAGTGCTGGGGGTGGAGGAGGAGCAGCCAGTGCTGGGGGTGGAGGAGGAGCAGCCAGTGCTGGGGGTGGAGGAGGAGCAGCCAGTTCTGGGGGTGGAGGAGGAGCAGCCAGTGCTGGGGGTACAAGAGGAGCGGCCTGTGCTGGGGGTAGAGGAGGAGCCTGTGCTGGGGGTAGAGGAGGAGCGGCCTGTGCTGGGGGTAGAGGAGGAGGAGGAGCGGCCAGTGCTGGGGGTAGAGGAGGAGGAGGAGCGGCCAGTGCTGGGGTGGTGGGAGGAGCAGCCACTGCTGGGGGTACAAGAGGAGGAGCGGCCTGTACTGGGGGTAGAGGAGGAGGAGCAGCCTGTGCTGGGGGTAGAGGAGGAGCGGCCTGTGCTGGGGGTAGAGGAGAAGCAGCCTGTGCTGGGGGTAGAGGAGGAGCGGCCTGTGCTGGGGGTAGAGGAGGAGCAGCCTGTGCTGGGGGTAGAGGAGGAGGAGCGGCCTGTGCTGGGGGTAGAGGAGGAGCGGCCTGTGCTGGGGGTAGAGGAGGAGCGCCCAGTGCTGGGGGTAGAGGAGGAGGAGGAGCGGCCAGTGCTGGGGGTAGAGGAGGAGGAGGAGCGGCCAGTGCTGGGGGTGGAGGAGGAGCAGCCACTGCTGGGGGTACAAGAGGAGCGGCCACTGCTGGGGGTACAAGAGGAGCGGCCAGTGCTAAGGGTTGAGGAGGAGCGGCCAGTGCTGGAGGTAGAGGAGCAGCGGCCAGTGCTGGGGGTAGAGGAGGAGAGCAGCCTGTACTAGAGGTTGAGGATAGAGATGAGCGAACTTTGAAAAAAAAGTTTGGCGTTGGGGTTTGGGTAATCGCCGCATCCCGTTATGGATTCCTCTACCGCGGGCTATCCCGACATATGGAATCCATAAGGGGCGGCTTCCACGAACCCGAACTTTGGAAAAGCCGAAGGACCTGGGGTGACGTCTCCGTCATGTGATCAGTGCAGGGGCGTGGCTCAGCACTGGATTTGATCCCGTGCTGAGCCACGCCCTCCACTGATCACATGACGGTGTTGTCACCCCAGGTCGCTCGGCTTTCCAAAGTTCGGTTCGTGAGAATCGGGTAGTGGAATCTATAACGGGATGCGGCGATTACCCGAGCGCCGAACTTTTTAAAGTTCGCTCATCTCTAGTTGAGGAGGTGCAGCCTGTGCTGGGGGTAGAGGAGGAGCGGCCTGTGCTGGGGGTAGAAGAGGAGCAGCCTGTGCTAGGGGTAGAGGAGGAGCGGTCTGTGCTGGGGGTAGAGGAGGAGCGGCCTGTGCTGGGGGTAGAGGAGGAGCGGCCTGTGCTGGGGGTAGAGGAGGAGGAGCGCCCAGTGCTGGGGGTAGAGGAGGAGCGGCCTGTGCTGGGGGTAGAGGAGGAGGAGCGGCCTGTGCTGGGGGTAGAGGAGGAGCGGCCTGTGCTGGGGGTAGAGGAGGAGCGCCCAGTGCTGGGGGTAGAGGAGGAGGAGGAGCGGCCAGTGCTGGGGGTAGAGGAGGAGGAGGAGCGGCCAGTGCTGGGGGTGGAGGAGGAGCAGCCACTGCTGGGGGTACAAGAGGAGCGGCCACTGCTGGGGTACAAGAGGAGCGGCCAGTGCTAAGGGTTGAGGAGGAGCGGCCAGTGCTGGAGGTAGATGAGCAGCGGCCAGTGCTGGGGGTAGAGGAGGAGAGCAGCCTGTACTAGAGGTTGAGGATAGAGATGAGCGAACTTTGAAAAAAAGTTTGGCGTTGGGGTTTGGGTAATCGCCGCATCCCGTTATGGATTCCTCTACCGCGGGCTATCCCGACATATGGAATCCATGAAGGCGCTCCACGAACCCGAACTTTGGAAAAGCCGAAGGACCTGGGATGACGTCTCCGTCATGTGATCAGTGCAGGGGCGTGGCTCAGCACTGGATTTGATCCCGTGCTTAGCCACGCCCCCTCCACTGATCACATGACGGTGTTGTCACCCCAGGTCCTTCGGCTTTTCCAAAGTTCGGGTTCGTGGAATCGGGTAGTGGAATCTATAACGGGATGCGGCGATTACCCGAGCGCCGAACTTTTTTTTAAAGTTCGCTCATCTCTAGTTGAGGAGGTGCAGCCTGTGCTGGGGGTAGAGGAGGAGCGGCCTGTGCTGGGGGTAGAAGAGGAGCAGCCTGTGCTAGGGGTAGAGGAGGAGCAGCATCTGCTGGGAGTAGAGGAGGAGCGGCCTGTGCTGGAGGTGGAGGAGTAGCAGCCAGTGCTGGGGGTGGAGGAGGAACGGCCAGTGCTGGCGGTGGAGGAGGAGCGGCTTCTGCTGGGGGTAGAGAAGGAGCGGCCTGTGATGTGGGAGAGGAGGAGGAGCAGCCTGTGCCAGGGGTAGAGCAGGAGCGGCCTGTGCTGGGGGTAGAGGAGGAGCGGCCTGTGCTGGGAGTAGAGGAGGAGCGGCCTGTGCTGGGAGTAGAGGAGGAGCGGCCTGTGCTGGGGGTAGAGGAGGAGCGGCCTGTGCTGGGAGTAGAGGAGGAGGAGCATTTGCTGGAGGTAGAGAAGGAGCGGCCTGTGCTGGGGGTAGAGGAGGAGCGGCCTGTGCTGGGGCTAGAGGAGGAGGAGGAGCCTGTGCTGGGGGTAGAGGAGGAGGAGCGCCCAGTGCTGGGGGTAGAGGAGGAGCGGCCTGTGCTGGGGGTAGAGGAGGAGCGGCCTGTGCTGGGGCTAGAGGAGGAGGAGGAGCCTGTGCTGGGGGTAGAGGAGGAGGAGCGCCCAGTGCTGGGGGTAGAGGAGGAGAGGCCTGTGCTGGGGCTAAAGGAGGAGGAGGAGCCTGTGCTGGGAGTAGAGGAGGAGGAGCCTGTGCTGGGGGGTAGAGGAGGAGGGCGCCCAGTGCTGGAGGTAGAGGAGGAGCCTGTGCCGGGGGTAGAGGAGGAGCGGCCTGTGCTGGGAGTAGAGGAGGAGGAGCAGCCTATGCTGGGGGTAGAGGAGGAGCGGCCTGTGCTGGGGGTAGAGGAGGAGGAGCATCTGCTGGGGGTAGAGGAGGAGCGGCCTGTGCTGGGGCTAGAGGAGGAGCGGCCTGTGCTGGGGCTAGAGGAGGAGGAGGAGCCTGTGCTGGGGGTAGAGGAGGAGGAGCCTGTCCTGGGGGTAGAGGAGGAGGAGCCTGTGCTGGGAGTAGAGGAGGAGGAGCACCCAGTGCTGGGGGTAGAGGAGGAGAGGCCTGTGGCGGGGGTAGAGGAGGAGCAGCTTCTGCCGTCGTCATACAAACAGCCACCTGCACCCCAACTTTAGTATTACTGTAGTTTTATTACTTTTAATACTGTATTACTTTAAGCAGCACAGCGACTGCCTTGCTCACTTACATACAGGCACAACAAGCAGGGATAGGTTGGCACACAAGATGTAGGTGGCAGGTGCCATGTTGTACAGGCTGTGGCCATCACAGCTTCCTGCCATCATCTTCCCATTAACATCTATGACGTTTCCCCTATGTATTATGTCCAGTTGTATATGTCACTGCTGACAGCAGCCATGCCATGGAGACCTAGGAGAAGATGTCGCTGCTGCAGTGAGAGCAATTAACCCTTGAAGCTCATTATTCTCTATCAGTTTTCTGCACAGATAAAGTTGGTAAATATTCGTTAGTCAGCCGCCCCCACAAATTAGGTAATTAATCTGTAGGGGACTTTCCACTGCTAAGCAGGTTGGGAATCACTGGTCTACAGAATACACACTTAGACCTCTTGCACACGACCGTATGGCTTTTTCAGTGTTTTGCTGTCCGTTTTTATCGGATCAGTTTTTCCGTTTTTTGTTTCCGTTTTGGTTCCGTTTTTCCGCATGGCATATACAGTATACACTAATTCCATAATTAAAATTGGGCTGGGCTTCAAATTTTCAATAGATTGTTCAGCAAAAACAGGACGGATACGAAAGACATACGGATGCCTTTCCGTTTTTTTTGCGGACCCATTGACTTGAATGGAGCCACTGAACGTGATTTGTGGACAAGAATAGGACATGGTCTATATTTAAACGGAACAGAAAAAACGGAAACGGAAGGCATACGGAGACACTTCAGTATTTTTTTGCAGACCCATTGAAGTGAATGGTTCAGTATACTGTCAGTATACTGAACTGAAAAAACGGCCAGTATACGGTCCGCAAAATACTGTCGTGTGCAAGGGGCCTTAGGCCTAGTTCACATGAGGATTTTAGTGGAGATTTTTTTTAACATTGTGGTAAAAACATCAGCTCGATATGTAATAGCTGCAGATCTATGGGAAATATGAAAAGCCAGATACACAAGGTGTTTACGTTCATTAGGTAATTTTTTTGCCGTTCTGGTAAAAATGCAGCATGCTGTAGATCTTTTTTCAGGAATTTTTGGATCGCCTTCGCTTAGGGACGAGCAATTTTAAATTTACGGACTATTATTTTTTTTATTATTTCAGGTGAGAACTTTTTTGTTGTTGTTGCTGTAGCTGTACTGTATGGTGGCTTGTTTTTTGTGGAACTAATACCATTTTAGGTGACATTATTTTACCGTACATATAACTTATTAACATTTCATATTTTTGTTGGCATGTAGTAATGGAAAAAAGAGAGATCCGCAGCTCATACTCACCTCTCTGTTTTCTATCCAGAACCAAGTAATCCGAGTGTCATACCTGTGGTCGCAGCTGTGGTCGTAGCTGTGGTGGTCATCATTCTTGCTGTTCTTGGCATTGTTGGATTTGTCCTATATAGAAGTAAGTATCAGGAATACAGCGCGGCTTCTCTCAGGACGTATGTGTATATATTACATGTAGAGGTTTATATGTTCGGCTCTTACACGTTATCCTCTGATTTCCTCCATATTGTACGGTTCTCTCCAGACTGTCCCCATACTGATGTCACACATTCCCTCCACAGTATTTGTAGCAGATACGAGGTGAATGAGGCCTCAGGAAATGTTCCCCATATGCAGCAGGAGCTTTACCAGCCCATACACCAAACGCCGTACAGAAACTAAGTGTGAACAGAGGCGTATAAAAGGTTTCCAGTCATTATTCATCTTTCTCTGTATTTCCTCACTAATCGGGGAAATATCGATATCATGATACCATTTCTGATATCACAGCCCAAAATAACCAGCAAATTAAGAAAAACTAATCATGCGAAACCTGTGCTTTAATTAGCCAACATGGCGAGGATTTTACTGGATCTTTTCATAGTAATTGTCCAAAAGCTGCTGCCACTCACATAACCCGGTGACCTTCAGTTTGTACATCACCTCTCTTCCGCCGTCCTTCATTATGTTCCTTTATATGGACCCAATTATGATGGATCTTCAGGCTCCTGTTACTAATTCCATCTCCTCTTCTTACTTTAGGAAAGAAAGCCGGCTACAAGACGACCAACAGTGAGTATTCTGTATATGTGTCTCTGATGAGATGTCAATAAACTAAACGGTCAGAAGACCTGGACAAAATCCCTTTAGGGGTCTCTAACTAACGTCTTAATATAAAACTATATCTTTATTCGTTCTTGTTTAAAACTGAAAAGTGAAAAAGACTTAAAGGATGTGGCACCTTTCAGTGTGATAAAGACAACCCCCAACCCCCACAGACACCTAATTCAGGCTGCAGCACACGGTAGTTTCTAACATGCCCTTGTAAATTGCAGTAGTGTGCCAATCATTGACACTATGTAACCTCAATCATCTATACTAATAGTGCACCTGCGGGTGACTGTATTATAGTTCAGATACCACAAGTCCCTTAGTTGCCGCTAGCAACCACTAGTAGCTACTAATTAAATTGGTCTCACTGTTACTGATATTTTTAGATATTTTTTTCTATCTATGTGTGGCCTGCAATTTGGTTACAGGCCACACACATGTATCGACTGTTTCAAAGAGCCTGGCGTGTGTTGTGAACCAGTAGGGGTTAAACGTAACCTCCGTTGCATGCAGCTTTAACCGCTACAGGACCGCCTAACGCAGGGATGCGTCCTGCGGGCGGTCCTGTAGCTCTGAGACGACGCATCGGCGCGTCATCTCGCGAGAGCCGAGACTTCCTGTGAACGCGCGCTCGTTCACAGTGAAGCGTGTCTCAGGAGTTCTGCTACAGCCTGCCAGCGATGATCCATCGCTGGCAGGCTGTAGATGCGAATTAAATCGCATCAAACCTGTATATCAGACGCTGTTTTGTGAACAGTGTCTGATATAGCTGCTACCTGGTCCTCTGGTGGTCCCATTTACTGGGATCGACCACCAGAGGACCAGGTAACTATGTAAAGTTGCACCAAACACTACACTAACCCCCCCACCTCACCTATTAACCCCTTGTTAACCCCTTGATCACCCCATCTAGACCCCTGATCACCCCCTGTCATTGATCACACCCTTGTAAGGCTCCATTCAGACGTCCATATGTGTTTTGCAGATCCGTGGATTCACGGATCCGCAGATCCTCAAAACACGGACACCGGCAATGTGCTTTCCGCATTTTGCAGATCCGCACATTGCCAGAACTATATAGAAAATACTTTTTCTTGTCCGCAATTGCGGACAAGAATAGGACATGTTCTATATTTTTGCGGAACGGAAGTGCAGACCCGGAAGCGCGGATCCGTAATTCCGGATCCGAGCGGGACAAAGTCTGTCCCCATAGAAATGAATGGGTCCACAATTCCGTTCCGCAAACAGAATTGCGGACGTGTGAATGGGGCATAAGGGTCCCTTATCACCGCCAGTTAGTTAGCTACTTGTTAGGTAATTAGCGCCCAGCCCACCGCACCGCAGTCACTGATTTTGGCAGAGATTTTATCATCTACATTGATCGATGCGAATGAAAAAATCTGTGCCATTCATTTTTTTTCTTTTTTTTTTCAGCCCCGAGGCTGAACGGAAAAAAAAAATCTCATTACCCGTATGCTCAATATAAGGAGAATCGCAGAAACTCCTAATGCTGGCCATACGTGTAATGATTGCGGAGACCCTCAAATGCCAGGGCAGTACAAGAACCTCACATGTGACCCCATTTTAGAAAGAAGACACCCCAAGGTATTCCGAGAGGGGTATGGCGAGTTCATGCAAAATTTAATTTTTTGTCACAAGTTAGTGGAATATGAGACTGTAAAAAAAAAAAAAAAAAAAAATTCTCGGGCATTCCATTGGGGGACACAGACCATGGGTATAGCTTAGAGGTATTACCAGGAGGGACACTATGCAAATAGAAGAAGCTCCTCCTCCTCGGGCTATACCCCCAGGCTCCAGCAGGAGAACTTCAGTCTTTGCTTAGTGTCTGTAGAAGGAGGATGACACTGCTACTCCTGTTTATTATTTTTCTTACAGAGGGGGACGCAGGTCAGCATGGCGCTTTCCTGGTACCCCGTGGAGTGACCGCCGCCGTCCTTGGACGTTGCCTGGCCTCCTCCACCTTTCCCCCAGAGAAGTAAAGAGGATCCGGGCTCCCTGGTAGCATCGCATCCCGCCAGCCATTGGGACACCTGTCGTCACCCTCATTCCAGAGCACTGCATCTCCCTCCCTGCGGAGTCAGACGTCTGAAGAGGTGCTTCCCTGCTGGTCCGGACTTAGGGAGAAGACGGCAGGATCAGATAAGTATGACTGCAGTCTGTGTTTCTTCTTCTCCCTCTTCTTGTCCCCCCTGGGCCGACTGGGTGAACTTGGGGGCTGGGGGCATATGAGGCACTTATGAGGCACATTTCTCACCCATAATAGAGGGAATTGGTACCTCTAAGGGTTCTGCAGCACTCAGTGCAGTGCTATTTCTCGGTGCCACCTTATGTCTGGTGCCACCTTAAGAATCTCTTCCACCTTAATAGGTCGGGCCACCTTAAGAGGCCGCTCTGCCTGGAGAAGCAGACGCGGTGGCTGCAGACAGAGCTCCTGCCGCGGCTCTCAGTTGCCTTGTATCTATTGGGGGGCCTTATAATAAGGGTCCCCAGCACGGCAGAAGGAATTCAGACATCTTAGGAGCATTAATTTGTATTACGCGCGCGCATTTTTTCCGCCGCATAATTAATTAGGGGGCGGAGCCTAACTCCTGCTTCCTCTGGCTCCTACAGCAAGGTGTCTGCCGCGGTTCTCTCGTGCTCTCTGCCTTCCTGACACTTGGATTTCCAGTTTCTGCCGAACTCAGCACTTGCCAGAGCGGTAGTTTTGGCCAGGTTTGCTTCCTGAACGCAGTCTGGTAGGAGAATTTTTTCCTTCTTTTCCCCAAAGGTGCCAATCATGCCTAAGCCTGGGGCGCCCACTAAATCTGCCAAGGCCTCTTCTCAGGCTCCACTGGGGTCCTGTAAGTCGTGCCTTCTGCCTCTCTCGGTCACGGGTCTCTGTACCTCATGCCCTGCCCCTGGCCCCGACCAGGTTGCCCCTATTGCGTTAGTCCAGCCTGGTTCCCCACCTACCCCTGCGGACTCGGTGGTACCCGCCTGGGCATCTGCCATGTCTAGTGCTGCTGCGGATCTGGCCCTAGTAGCCAAAGC
Organism: Bufotes viridis; assembly: GCA_033119425.1. NCBI lineage: Eukaryota > Metazoa > Chordata > Amphibia > Anura > Bufonidae > Bufotes > Bufotes viridis. The sequence goes on along the minus strand of CM065597.1, from coordinate 13,705,516 downwards.
GGCCATGGCCTTCATGGAGCGTATGACGCCCGCTAACCCAGAGGCGCTTCCCGCTCTAACTCCCCCAGTGACCCTCCCAGGGGTCGCCCGGGCACTAAGAGACCGCGTGAGCATCAGCAATCTTCATCTGATGTCTCCGCTCCCCCGCCTTGAGGCGCGCTCTGATGGTTCTCCCCCTAGGGAGCAGAAATCAGAAGGGGAATTGTCAGATTTGGATGAGGTCATGGAGCGGGATCCCCCTCCCAGACTGTCCGCTATGGTCTCTGAGTTGGTTACGGCGGTCCGTGACACCTTCAACCTCCAAGAGGACCTTACTCCTCCCACCAGTCAGGAGTTTGCCCTCTTCCCGCCTAAAAAATCAGAGGCAGCGGTGTTTCCCGTCCACAGTGAGTTCACCGCGGTCGTGTCCAAGGCCTGGGACCGACCAAACCAAAAATTTACTTCTGCTAGGCAAAGGATACGCTGTACCCGTTTCCTGCCACTAGCGTTGATCAGTGGGCTTTCCCTCCTAAGGTGGATCCGCCTGTGGCCCGGCTGGCCAAAAATACTGCCCTACCAGTCCTGGACGGCTCCTCTCTACAGGATGCTGTGGACAGGCGCTTGGATTCCTTATCCAAGTCCATTTTTTCCTTGGCGGGCACGTCCCTGCGCCCGGCATTTGCATCTGCGTGGGTTACTAGGGCCCTCTCTATGTGGCTGCAACGTCATCACCAGGATTTGACGGACCTGCATGCGTCTGCTGACACCTTGGACTTCATCCTCCAGATGTCTCAGGCAGCTAAATTCCTCTGCGAGGCCTCCATGGACATTGCGGCTCTGTTTGCCCGCATCTCCTCCCTCTCGGTGATCCAGCGCAGGGAGATCTGGTTGAAGGTCTGGGACGCGGATGCCTGCTCCAAGCGTTCCCTTGCTAACCTTCCCTTTGATGGTTCCCGTCTTTTTGGGGCCCAGCTGGATGAGTTCATTTCAGCTGTGACCGGGGGTAAGAGTACTCATATGCCCCAGCCTAGGTCCAGACGCCCTGCTCGCCAGAATTCTTCTGGGCCCAGGTACCGCTCCTTTCGGCGCTTCTCCTCTGTCCGGCCGTTCTCCTCATCTTCGGCCGGGGGATCTCAGGACTCCCGCAAGAAGCCTTCCTTCAAGGCTCAGCCCTCCTGGCGCCCGAGAGCTCAGTCTGCACGTCCTGCAGCCCCCAAGCAGCTCTCAGCATGACGGGGCGCCCCCACCTCTCTTGGTGGGGGGCCGTCTGCTCTCCTTTCAGGTGCCCTGGAGAGCTCACATTCAGGACGCCTGGACTCTAGAGATTGTAACGTCTGGTTACAAAATAGAGTTCGAATCCAGACCACCGGAACGTTTTTTCCCCTCTCGGGTTCCGGGAGACCCTGTCCGAGCTTCGGCTCTGTTTGGGGTGGTTACCTCTCTTCTGGAACGGGGGGTCATCTCCTCTGTTCCCCTGGAGGAGCAGGGAACAGGCTTTTATTCCAACCTGTTTGTGGTGCCCAAGAAGGAAGGGTCTGTGCGCCCTATCCTGGACCTAAAGCTACTCAACAAGTTCCTGCGGGTCCGGAAGTTCCGCATGGAGTCCCTCCGGTCGGTCATTGCCTCCCTTCTTCCAGGGGAATTTCTTGCCTCAGTGGACATCCAGGATGCCTATTTACACGTCCCTATAGCAGAGTCACATCAACGCTACCTGCAGTTTGCTATCGGAGACTGTCATTTTCAGTTCATCGCCCTTCCCTTTGGGTTGGCTACTGCCCCGCGGGTCTTTACCAAGATCCTGGCACCTCTAATGGGCTTACTTCGTTCAAGGGGCATTTCTCTTTTGCCCTACTTGGACGACATTCTGATAAAGGCCCCGTGCTTTCCACAAGCCGTGGACAGCGTCCAAATTACTGTCCAGACTCTGGAACAGTTCGGCTGGTTGATCAACCGGCCAAAGTCGACTCTCCTCCCATCCCAGAGGCTCTCACTCCTGGGGATGATCCTGGACACGTCAGTCGCCAAGGCGTTCCTTCCAGACTCAAAGTCCTGCCAGATTCAGGAGGCGGTTCGGCTCCTGCTGTCTACCCAGCCTCTGTCCATTCGGCAGTGCATGAGGACCCTGGGCCTCATGGTGGCATCCTTCGAGGCCATCCCATACGTGCAGTTCCACACTCGTCCCCTTCAGCGGCTGATTCTCTCCCGCTGGGACAGGTCCCCTCTGGGTCTGGACTCCAGGGTCCACCTTCCCCCTCGGGTTCGGACCTCTCTGTCTTGGCTGTTCCCCCTGATTCTGGAGTCCGGGCGGTCCTTTCTTCCCGTTGTCTGGACGATTGTCACCACGGATGCCAGCCTTTCGGGCTGGGGCGGGGTTCTCCGGAACCATCCGGTTCAAGGGGTTTGGTCAGCGGAGGAATCTCGCCTTCCGATCAATATCCTGGAGCTGCGAGCAATTTTTCTCTCCCTCTCTCATTGGACCCGGACCCTTGCAGGGGTTCCTGTGCGGGTCCAGTCGGACAATGCCACGGCTGTGGCCTACATCAATCATCAAGGCGGAACCCGCAGCAGGGCCATAATGCAGGAAGTGGAGCGGATCCTCCAGTGGGCGGAGTCCAACGTCCCGGTGTTGTCGGCGGTGTATATTCCGGGTGTCGACAACTGGACGGCGGATTTTCTGAGTCGGACCAAGGTGGATCCCGGCGAGTGGTCACTGCACCCGGAGGTCTTCCAGGACCTTTGCCGCAGGTGGGGCCGTCCGGACGTCGACCTGATGGCTTCCAGGTTGAACTGCAAGGTCCCAGTGTTCCTGGCTCAGACGCGGGACCCGAGAGCTTGCGGAGTGGACGCGCTGGTATCTCCATGGCAACAATTCCGCCTTCTCTACATCTCCCCCCCCCCCCTTCCTCTGCTACCAAAGGTTCTTCGCAGGATCGCGCTGGAGGGATCCCGGCGATTCTCATCGCCCGGACTGGCCCGCCGCGCCTGGTTCGCGGCGTCGTGCGCATGCTGCAGACGCTCCTTGGCTCCTCCCGGACAGAGAGGATCTTCTGTCTCAGGGGCCTCTCTTCCACCGGAACTTACGGTCGCTGCGTTTAACGGCCTGGCTGCTGAAACCATCATCCTGAAGTCACGGGGCTTCTCCGAGTCAGTGGTGCGGACCATGATTAAGGCGCGGAAGCCGGCTTCCTCTAGGATTTACCACCGCACATGGAAGGCCTTTCTTTCCTTTTGTGAGTCCTCAGGGCTTCCTCCCCTACGCTTTTCCATTCCGGTGGTACTTGCATTTCTGCAGTCTGGCCTTGAGAAGGGTCTCTCCCTCGGTTCCTTGAAGGGTCAGGTCTCGGCTCTGGCTGTCTTCTTCCAGAGGTCCCTTGCTCGTCTCGATCCGCTGTGGACCTTTCTTCAAGGGGTGGCGCGTTCGGTGCCCCCGTACGTCCATCCCCTGCCGTCTTGGGACCTTAACTTGGTTCTCCTCGGCCTCCAGGGGGCCCCCTTCGAGCCCCTTAGAGATGTGACTCTTTCCTTCCTTACCTGGAAGGTGGTTTTTCTGGTGGCCATAACCTCTATTCGGCGAGTGTCGGAGCTAGCTGCGCTATCCTGCAGAGATCCTTTCCTGGTTTTTCACCAGGATAAGGTGGTTCTGCGTCCGGTCCCATCCTTTCTACCTAAGGTGGTTTCGCCCTTCCACCTTAATGAAGACCTGGTTTTACCTTCCTTTTGTCCTTCTCCGGCGAACTCCAAAGAGCGCGCTCTCCATTCCCTGGACGTAGTTCGGGCTCTTCGAGTGTATCTGAGGGCCACGGCTGATTTCCGCCGTTCTGATTCCCTGTTTGTGGTTCCTGAAGGTCCTCGTCGGGGTTTGGCGGCCTCCAAGGCCACCGTGGCGCGCTGGATACGATCAGCCATTTCTGCGGTTTACAGTGCTCGTGGTAAGATTCCTCCGGCCCGGATCACTGCCCACTCCACTAGGGCGGTGGGATCCTCCTGGGCCTGTCGCAATCGGGCTTCAGCGTCCCAGCTGTGTAAGGCGGCCACTTGGTCGTCCCTGCATACCTTCACTAAGTTCTATCAAGTGCATTTGCTGGCGTCCGCTGACGCGGCCCTTGGGCGCAAGGTGTTGCAGGCAGCGGTTCCCATTTGACCGTTGGACGTGGCTCCTGGCGGTGCTGTGAGTGTCTCCCACCCCATGGACTGCTCTAGGACGTCCCATGGTCTGTGTCCCCCAATGGAATGCCCGAGAAATCTGTAAAATCTTTTTCTCGTAGTTCCATTGGGGGACACAGCTCCCACCCCTTCCTGCGTATGCACGGGAGGATGTTTTTTTCTATTGTTCTCTGGTTGGACCTCATGGCTTACGGTCTGTTTGGTTCCTTTACCTTTTTGTTCTCCTTCTCCTACTGCTTTGGCAACGCCTGAAGTTCTCCTGCTGGAGCCTGGGGGTATAGCCCGAGGAGGAGGAGCTTCTTCTATTTGCATAGTGTCCCTCCTGGTAATACCTCTAAGCTATACCCATGGTCTGTGTCCCCCAATGGAACTACGAGAAAAAGATTTTACAGGTGAGTTTCACAAAAAACTCCTCTTCCGCTAACTTGTGCCAAATTTATTTTTTTCTGTGAACTCACCATGCCCCTCACGGAATACCTTGGGGTGTCTTCTTTCCACAATGGGATCACATGTGGGGTTTTTATACTGTCCTGGCATTTTAGGGGTCCTAAAGCGTGAGAATCCAAATGCGTAAAAATGGCCTGTGAAATCCTAAAGGTACTCATTGGTTTTAGGGCCCCTTGCGCATCTTGGCTGCAAAAAGTGTCACACATGTGGTATCGCCGTACTCAGGAGAAGTAGGGCAATGTGTTTTGGGGTGTATTTTTATATATACCCATACTTTGTGTGAGAAATATCTCTGTAAACGACAACTTTTTAAATTTTTTTATTCAAAGTTGTCAATTTACAGAGATATTTCTCTCACTTCTCCTGAGTACGGCGATACCACATGTGTGACACTTTTTTGCAGCCAAGATGCGCAAAGGGGCCCAAATTCTAATGAGTACCTTTTAGGAGGGCATTTTTACGCATTTTTCTTCTCACGCTTTAGGGCCCCTAAAATGCCAGGGCAGTATAAATACCCCACATGTGACCCCATTTTGGAGATAAACTGCTGTCGGACCAAACAAATCCAGAAGAATTTTGAGAGTTTTGAAATCGCAGTGTACAAGAACGAGGAAAACATAACTGATAATCAGAAAATAGAAAAACAGTAAAGCAAAGAATTTATATTCACTGTTCACGAGCAAACATTTGTTAAAATGTGGTATTTTGCATTAATGAATTTCCTGTTTTCACAGCTTCAGACACTTTGCGTCCGATAATGCCGACAAAGACTAATGGTGAGTGATTATGTCTAATATAAATAACACCGCCATGTAATGAAATGTGAAATCTGGTATCAAAGATTAGGAGAAACCTACTGGGATGACCCAGATCTGCCATTCCAGCATCTCCATAGTCACAATGCCACGGGTTGTTTGGTTTAACCCTTTGTGTACATAGCAGGGAATAATGTCTCCATATATATGCGCTGCTTTGCTGGATATCCCAGAAGATATGGCCCACGTTTACTAATGGGGTTTACGTAAAATTGAAAGCAAAAACTTGAAAGATATCCAGCACCATTTCTTGTTGCAAAAAAGTCTCTTTATTGAAATGCTCTAAAACGGCTCTTAATCATAGATAAACTCTTAGATAAGCTCTTAATCATAGATAAAACATAAGTAAAAATTCTGGTACTGAGAGTCCGTTACATTCACCTCAATAGGGCTTTGCAGAAATTCATGAATTGAATGGAAGTGATTTGCAGTTGCAGAAATTTCTGCAACAAAATCCACAGTGTGTGAAGGCACCCTAAGGCCAGATTAAAATGAGCGAGCAGTCTGCATCAGTACAATTAATTACAGCTGAGGTCCAGCAGGGACACATGCAGCGACCAGGCCACAGGGACAACACGTGAGGTTACGGTGGGCCAAAGGGGGTTGTAGTAGTTTGTTTTACTTGCGGTTAGCGGAGCCGCCATGGGCCGGCGTGCAGTGACGAGAAGGACAGCACCATTTCCTTCAGGGCACTCTCTTTTTGTCCAGGGATTCCCGCCAGATGGTGGTCGAGGTACCCTGGTGTTTCGGGTTTAAGCTACCTTGGCGGCAGGGTCCCTGGTGTTCGTGACGCCAGCACAGTTAGGTGTAAAATAATAAATTGAGTCCAGACCTTGTATGAAGTTCAAACACAGCTTTACTTGGCATAAACGTTTTCCAAATAGTTTACAGACTTTGTCTTGGTTCCAGCAGGATTTAGCATCAACTCTGGCAGGTGAACTAACTCAACTCTGCTACATCTGTTACTCTATGGCTCTGCTGTACTGACAGGCTAGCTTGATAGGTGTATAACTTAGTTTGGGCTGTATGCTGTAACTTCTCTCTGGTAGTCTGACTCTGGATTTGTCCAGGGAATCTTCCTCCTGGCTTCAGAGGCTCCAAGCTGTGGCCTCCACATCCAGCAGAGCTGAAGGTCCTCTAGCTGGCTTGGTTTGGGACACGTCCAGCAGGGGCATGCACCTGCTGCACCCCCTTCCTTGGCAGGGGGTAACTCAACACTCACTTCTAACTAAAAAACTAGACTCCTCCCTTCCTTAGGAGAGGAATTAGAATGGAAAGAAGGGTTCCATTCTGTACAGGTGTAGCTTTGCCATGCTCGCTGCCACCTACTGGTGAACCAGGTAAACTACATTAACATAACAGTTTCATAGAAATAGTAATGCACATTATGGTGGACCTGAAATAAATACATGGGATGACATAGGTTAACCATTAAAAGACAGTAGCGGGGTGTAGAAGTGGTAATGGCACTCTGGGTCATTACACACACATTATAAATCATTATAGTGTCGTGAGGTCTTGTTACAAGAGCAATGTTCAGGCCTGGAAGTCACACCTCCACACGGAGTGTGTTTTCCGCAGACCTTTTGCTCTTCTGAAACTGGCCCAAAAAAGATAGGTACATAATTGTGTGACCAACCCTGCGCTAGGGTTGTTTCGGGTATCGAAGTTTCGATACCCAATCGATACTTTTAGCCTGGTATCGATACGATACCGGGATTTGCCTTTTATCCATACTAGGCTGTGCTACTGCACAGCTTAGTATCAGAGAATGTGGCCGCGCAGCTCTCAGCGCGGCCATGTTCCCTCAGCAGCATGGAGAGAAGGAAGCAGTCTCTTCCTCCCTCTGTGCTGCCGCTGCCAATGAGGAGAGACGGGAGGAGGAGGGGCGGGCGCACTGGCCACCAATGAGGAGTAACGTTTCATATACAAATGCAGGCAGCAGGAGCACATTGGAGGCACCCTGCCTGTGACCGAGCTCTGCGATCCGCGGCAATTAACCCCTATGGGGTGCCGCACCTGAGGGGTTAACTGCCGCTGATCGCAGCGCCGTGTCAGAGGTCGGGTGCCGGCAATGTGTTTCTTCTGCCTGCATTTGTATATTAAATGTAACTCATCATTGGTGGCCAGTGCCCCCCTTTCCCAGTATTAAAGACATTGGTGGCCAGTGCGCTCTACCCTATCCCCCCTTCCTCCCTCCCCCCAGTATTAAAATCATTGGTGGCAGTGGCCACAGGGTCCCCTCACCTCCTCCTCATTGGTGGCAGTGATCGGAGCCCCAGCAGTGTAATCCTGGGGCTCCGATCGGTTACCATGGCAGCCAGGACGCTACTGAAGCCCTGGCTGCCATGGTACTCTCCCTGCTGCTGTGTGCACAAAGCACAGAGCAGTAGGAACAGTGTGAAGTCCTATTCACCCTAATAGAGCTCTATTAGGGTGAATAGGACAAGGGATTAAAAAGGACAAGGGGGAAATAGTTAATAAATAAACCGTAAAAAAAAAGTACACCAAAATATTAAGTATAAATCACCCCCTTTCCCAATTTTACATATAAAATATATAAACAATAAATAATAAAATATAACATATCGCCGCGTCTCAAAAGTCCAAACTATTAAAAAAATCCTCTTTTATGCGGTGAACGCCGTAAAATAAAAAATAAATAAAAAAAAAAAACTGAACGATTCGCCATTTTCTTTTAGTCTCCTTGTCCCCCTAAAAAGTAGGATTGGACTGTTCGAATATGGGCCGGACGTTCCATAAAATGCGGAATGCACGCGGCTTTTTTTGGCATTCTATTTTTTTCTCGTGGTATCGAGTGTCGCAGTACTTTTTTATGGTATCGATACCGAAACAAAATTTTGGTATCGATACAACCCTACCCTGCGCCACGTCATATGCGGTCCATCTGACTAAGTACCAAATGTCCTCCTGGGGTCTTTATGTCGGTGAAACTGATCAAAAACTGTCATCGCCACACAAAAAAATAGAAAGGAAAGATTTGCCTGAACCGAAAAACTTTTGCAGCCGTAACCACAACATCACAGACATTAAAGTATTGATGTTAAAAGGGATTTCAAATCTCATGTAAGCTCATGACCACCTTAGACACACTCAGATCAGGAATGAATGTGTCTCATGGATTTATGTCCTTCTACATCTCTTAACTCCTTAAGGACGAAGGGCGTACATGTACACCCTGCGAATATCCGATCACCGCTGCGCACGTGGCAGTGATCGGAACAAGATGCCTGCTGAAATCAATCAGCAGGCACCTTGGCACAATGCCCAGGGGGGTCCTGTGACCCCCCCATGTCAGCGATCGCAGCAAACCGCAGGTCAATTCAGACCTGCGGTTTGCTGCGCTATCTGTAGTCACAGACCGCGGGGATCAGAGACTAAAATATGCCCCAAACCAATAAATTTTAACCCCCCCCCCCTGCACCCCGCCATTTTAGTGTCCCCCCGGGCGGTGCGGGAGGCCCGCCTCCTTTCAAACGATTTCCCTGGTGTCTAGTAGGTATAGCAGGGGGTCAGCACATTGCTGACCCCCTGCTATAAACTGCTGACATCTGAGCTGCAGATGTCAGCAGTTTAACCCCTTCTATACCGCGGTCCGTACGGACTGCGGTATAGAAGGTGTTAACATGGAGGGAGCTCCCTCCCTCTCCCATCAGGGGGCTGCTGTACCTTTGCAGCCCCCCTGACGGGATAGGATAGCAGAGGGAGGGAGCTCCCCTCCCTTCCCATCACCCACTGCTCTGTAATGGCAGTGGGTGATGGTTACCATGGCAGCAGGACGCTTTCAGAAGCGTCCTGCTCTCCATGGCACTGAAACTCTGAATAGGCTTTTGCTAAAGGCAAAAGCCTATTCAGACTTTGTAAAGTAAAAATACAGTAAGTACACTATATAGTGTACTTGCTGTATTATATAGACACCAGATCCACTGGATCTACAAGAACCAAGTGGGTCTGGGTCAAAAAAAAATGTCAAAAAAGTGAAAAAAAAAGTAAAAATAAGAAAAATACATATCACTGAATAAAAAAAAAATAAAAATCAAATACACTACACATATTAGGTATCGCCGCGTCCGTAAAAATGTCCTCTATAAAACTATCACATGACCTAACCCCTCATGCAAATACTGTAAGAAAAAAACACAAAAAAATGGTGTAAAAAAGCCATTTTTTGTCACCTTGCAACACAAAAAGTATAATACCAAGTGATCAAAAAGGCGTATGCCTCCCAAAATAGTACCAATAAAATCGCCATCTCATCCCGCAAAAAATAAGTCCTTATATAGGACAATCGCCCCAAAAAATAAACAAATATGTCTCTCAGACTATGGAGACACTAAAATATAATTTTTTTTTCTAAAATGCTATTATTGTGTTAAAGTAAAATAAATAAATAAAAAGTATACATATTATGTATCGCCGCGTCCGTAAAAACCTGCTCTATAAAAATATCACATTATCTAACCCCTCAGGTAAATACTGTTAAAAAAATAAAATAAAAACAATGTAAAAAAAAAACATTTTTGTCACCTCACATCTCAAAAACTGTAATAGCAAGCAATCAAAAAGTTATATGCACTCAAAAATAGTGCCAATCAAACCGTCATCTCATCCCGCAAAAAATGATACCCCACATAGGACAATCACCCCCAAAAAATAAAAAAAATATGGCTCTCAGACTATGGAGACACTAAAACATGATTTGTTTTGTTTTAAAAAATGATAATATTGTGTAAAACTTAAATAAATAAATAAAAAGTATACATATTTGGTATCGGCGCGTCCGTCGCAACCTGCTCTATAAAAAAAAACACATGACCAAACCCTCAGGTGAACACAACAAAAAAAAAAAAATACGGTGTCAAAAGCCATTTTTGTCACCTTACATCACAAAAAGTGTAATAGCAAGCGACCAGAATGTCTTATGCACCCCAAGATAGTTCCAATCAAACCGACATCTCATCCCGCAAAAAATGAGCCCCTACATAAGACAGTCGCCCCAAAAATATATGGCTTTCAGAATGTGAAGACACTAAAAAAATCTTTTTTTTCAAAAATGCTGTATTATGTAAAACTGAAACAAACCCCCCCAAAAAGTAGCCATATTTGGTATTGCCGCGTCCGTAGCAACCTGCTCTATAGAAATAGCACACAATCTAACCTGTCAGTTCAACTATGTCATTAACAAGAAAATAAAAACGGTCCGAAAATAGCTATTTTTTTGCAAATTTTCCATTTTAATCAATTTTTCCAGTAACAAAGCAAGGGTTAACAGCCAAACAAAACTCAATATATATTGCCCTGATTCTGTAGTTTGCAGAAACACCCCATATGTGGTTGTAAACTGCTGTATGGACAAACGGCAGGGCGCAGAAGGAAGGGAACGCCATATGGTTTTTGGAAGGCGGATTTTGCTGGACTGGTTTTTTGACACCATGTCCCATTTGAAGCCCCCCCGATGCACCCCTAGAGTAGAAACTCCAAAAAAGTGACTCCAGCTAAGAAACTACACCCCTCAAGTAATTCAAAACTGATTTTACAAACTTTGTTAACCATTTAGGTGTTCCACAAGAATTAAAAGGAGATAAAAATGTTAAATTTCACTTTATTTGCAGATTCTCCATTTTAATACATTTTTTTCCTGTAACACATCAAGGGTTAAACAGAAAGAAAACTCAATATCTATTACCCTGATTTTGCAGTTTACAGAAATATGTGGTTGTAAACTGCTGTATAGGCACACGGCGCAGAAGGAAGGAAAGGACGCCATATGTATCTTGGAGGACAGATTTCACTGGGATAATTTTAAGTTGCCATATGACATTTAACCCTTTAAGGACTCAGCCCTATTTCACCTCAAGGATCCGGCCATTTTTTGCAAATCTGACCAGTGTCACTTTATGTGGTGATAACTTTTGAACGCTTTTACTTATCCAGGCCATTCTGAGACTAGTTTTTTCGTCACATATTGTACTTCATGACAGTGGTAAAATGGAGTCGAAAAATTTCATTTTTATTTATAAAAAAATACCAAATTTACCAAAAATTTGTTAAAATTAGCAATTTTCCAAGTTTCAATTTCTCTACTTCTATAATACATAGTAATACCACCAAAACAAGTTACTGATTTTCATTCCCCATATGTCTACTTTATGTCTGGATCATTTTGGGAATGCCAAATTTATTTTTGGGGACATTACAAGGCTTAGAAGTTTAGAAGCAAATCTTGCAATTTTTCAGAAATTTTCAAAAACCCACTTTTTAGGGACCAGTTCAGGTCTGAAGTCACTTTGCGAGGCTTACATAATAGAAACCACCCAAAAATGACCCCATTCTAGAAACTACACCACTCAAGGTATTCAAAACTGATTTTACAAACGTCAATAACCCTTTAGGTTTTCAGCAAGAGTTAATGGCAAATGGAGATAAAAAATTTTGGAAAATTTCCAATTTTAATCCATTTTTTTTCAGTAACAAAGCAAGGGTTAACAGCCAAACAAAACTCAATATTTATTGCCCCGATTCTCTAGTTTGCAGAAACACCCCATATGTGGTCGTAAACCGCTGTATGGCCAAACGGCAGGGCGTAGAAGGAAGGGAACGCCATATGGTTTTTGGAAGGCAGATTTTGCTGGACTAGTTATTTGACACCATTTCCCATTTGAAGCCCCCCTGATGCACCCCTACGGTAGAAACTCCAAAAAAGTGACCCCATTTTGGAAACTACGGGATAAGGTGGCAGTTTTGTTTTATTATTTTAAGGTAAATATGATTTTTAGTTGCTCTATATTACACTTTTTTTGAGGCAAGGTAACGAAAAATAGAAATTCTGAAATTTCATCTCCATTTGCCAATAACTCTTGTGGAACACCTAAAGGGTTAACAAAGTTAGTAAAATCGGTTTTGAATACCTTGAGGGGTGTAGTTTCTTAGATGGAGTCACTTTTTTGGAGATTGTACTTTAGGGGTGCATCGGGGGGCTTCGAATGGGACATGGTGTCAAAAATCCAGTCCAGCAAAATCCGCCTTCCAAAAACCATATGGCGTTCCCTTACTTCTGTGCCCTGCCGTTTGGCTATACAGCAGTTTACGCCCACATATGGGGTGTTTCTGCAAACTACAGAATCGGGGCAATAAATATTGAGTTTTGTTTGGCTGTTAACCCCTGCTTTGTTACTGGAAAAAATTGATTCAAACGGAAAATTTTCCAAAAAATCGAAATTCTGAAATTTTATCTCCAATTGCCATTGACTCTTGTGGAAAACATAAAGGGTTAATGACGTTTGTAAAATCAGTTTTGAATACCTTGAGGGGTGTAGTTTCTAGAATAGGGTCATTTTTGGATGGTTTCTATTATGTAAGCTTCACAAAGTGACTTCAGACCTGAACTGGTCCCTAAAAAATGGTTTTTTTAAAATTTCTGAAAAATTTCAAGATTTGCTTCTAAACTTCTAAGCCTTGTAACGTCCCCAAAAAATAAAATGGCATTCCCAAAATGATCGATACATGAAGTAGACATATGGGGAATGTAAATCAATAACTTTTTTGGGCGGTATTACTATGTATTATAGAAGTAGAGAAATTGAAACTTGGAAAATTGCTAATTTTTCCAAATTTTTGGTAAATTTGATATTTTTTTATAAATAAAAATGAAATTTTTCGACTTAATTTTACCAGTGTCATGAAGTACAATATGTGACGAAAAAACAGTCTCAGAATGGCCTGGATAAGAAAAAGCATTTTAAAGTTATCACCACATAAAGTGACACTGGTCAGATTTGCAAAAAATGGCCTTGTCCTAAGGTGAAAATGAGCCTGGTCCTTAAGGGGTTAAGGAATGTGGACCTCAGACCTCTTGGGTTCATTAGTGCACTAGTGGACTGGATATCAATGGGACGGCAATAAAACTTTCATACTATCTATAATCCTCATGCTGTTTTGTCTCTGTGGGTGAAAACTTTGAAGTCAAGTTGAACTCACCTGAAGCCAAGCAACACTTCAGTGAATTAATTTGATATTCATTTCTACATTTTTAAAAACATTTCAAATTCGTAATCCGAAATTGGGTTTGGTTGGTACCTCAGTCCCAAACCCAACTTTGGATTACTCAAACCCAAACATTTGGAAATGTTTTTAAAGATGTAGAAATGAATACTTCACCGAAGTGTTGCGCAATACATTATCACTAGCACTAGTAATAATGTGTGTTTTTTCAAGGCCATATAATAAAAAAAAATTAGAAAAAAAATATTTAAATTTTTTCTATTTCTATTCAGTTTTTAAAAAAAAAAAAAACAGTTAGTTGCGCCGCTATCTGCGACTCGGCCATGCTCACGCCAAGTCTAAAATTGTGGGTGAGGAAGGAGACGTAGAAAAAGGACTAAATGTAAGACAGCTGGAAAGCTGTCTTACATTTAGAACAGGCGCTGAATGCCCCAAAGATATGGAGAGGCCTACGCCTCATCATAACTTCGGTGGATCCAGCGCCAGCTATAGTGCTTTATTAAGACCAGCGTCTTAAGTGCCGGTCTTAATTCATGTGCCCCCAAAATGTCATGATTTCACCAATTTTAATATCTTAGGGGGTCAACATTTTAAACTGCAGTCACTTTATGGGTGTTTTGAATGTTTTGGTACTGAACAACATCTGTTCTGGCAGTATGGTGCCATAAAACTAGCAATAGAAAAATACACCTCCAAAATCTATAATGTGATTCAGTCCTTTGAAGTATTGCAGTGAGACCAAAATATATGTAAAAAGCACATATAGGGAGGGTATCATTCCAAACAGCAGGAGTATATGAACCTGTGGTAATGTGCATTTTTTTCAGGGCCAAGTGATGATTGTGAAAAATAGGCTTACTGGAAAAAAATAAATATATTTTCATTTTTCTCCACCTAATTTCATTCAGTTTTCCTAAAAAGAAAGCCAAAATCTAAAATGTCCAAATTTCCCCAAGATAAATACCTTAGGGTGGCAACAATGTTACTAATATTTTGGCACTGTACAACATCTGTTCTGGCCGTATGGTGCCATAAATCCAACTATAGAAAAATTGGCCTCCAACATCTACAGTATAATATGCTCCACTCATTTCAGCCAGTAAATAAATTACACAAATAGCATTTTTTTCACAGGACAAACATACCGTTATAGTTTTAGAAATGTTTTGTCTTGAAACGTTTTGTAAAAGTTAGGAAAAAAATTCATAAGAAGGCAAAAATAAAAAATTTTAAAATAGTTTTCCTTAAATATTTTTTAAAAATACTTAGTTAAAATGTCAAATGTGTCCTGTGGAAAATAATACAAAATACATGTAGTTTGGCTCGGAAATTAAATGCTATGTACACCTGAGTCAATTTTTGTTTATGATTGCATTTTACTCATTTTTTGCTAAAAATCATATTTTCAATTGTCCTTTATTAAAAATATTGACAGTTCTGTCACAAAATTAACTGTTAAGGTTATCTGTTTTTCTAGCTGTGTGCATCCTACTTTCGCTTTGTGACGGTCATCTAATAACCCTTATCTATAAACTGCTAAGAGGTCATAAACACTTATTTAAGCCACATTCTTATCAGTAAGGTAAGAACTGAGCGATAATGAGTGTTATAAAGTCAGAGATCAGAGAGAAGGAGCCCATCAGCTCCCCAACTGACTGAAAACAGAGAAAATCCACAAGCAGCTACTAGAGCAACTCAGCTGTGTACAGGATTCCATATTTTTCAAAAATAATTGGGATTTAAAAAAAAAAAAAAAAAGACTTTTAGCTCAAAATGAGTACAATTCAGTAATAAAAGAAAATTGCCCCCAAAAGGTGTACATAGCCTTTAAAAGGTTTTTTTGTAGTTAGATAAGCCCATTGCTAAAATTGAAAAATTGGCATGGTAAGGAAGAGGGGTAAACACTCTGGTAATGAAGTGGTTAAACAAGTTCTCCAGGAATTTAAAAAAATGAAAATACTTGAATATTACTTTATTATAAATATACTCCCAAATATCTTTCATTAGGCCTTTTTCACATCTGCGTTTTTCCTTTCCGTCCTAGATTTCCGTCCTCGGGGCTCTATGCTGGAAAAATCCTGATCAGGATTCTCCTAATGCATTCTGAATGGAGAGAAATCCGTTCAGGATGCATCAGGATGTCTTCAGTTCAGTACTGACACGTTTTTTGGCCGTTTCCTCCGGCTAAAAATCCTGAAGACATGCCGCAAGGACGGATCCGGAATTATTGCCCATTGAAAAGCATTAATCCGGATCCGACTGTAAGCTAATTGTCGTTTCGGCGCATCGCCGTATCCGACGTTTAGCTTATAGGTATGGTAACCATGGCAGCCAGGATGCTACTAAAGTCCCGGCTGCCATGGAAAAGCAGCGCGGAGCTGGGGGAGAAGCTACTTACCTTCCGTGCGGCGGCCTGTGGCGCACTTCGATGACGTCACCGGGTCCCTGCGTCGCATGGTTCACATAGCATAGCTATGTGATCCATGCGATGCAGGGACCCGGTGACGTCATTGAGGAGCGCCCGGCCGCCGCACGGAAGGTAAGTAGCTTTTTCCCCGGCTTACCGCTTTTCCATGACAGCCGGGACTTTAGTAGCGTCCTGGCTGCCATGGTAACCAGAAAGCATACTGAAGACTGATCAGTCTTCAAATGCTTTCAGTTGTCTTGCGTTGTGACGGATCCGGCTGGCATTTCCGGCGATGGAAGTGCACGACGGATCCTTACAACGCTGATGTGAAAGGGGCCTTTGCTAAAGTGGCTTATTTGTCTGGGGAGCAATCATTAGGACAAATAAAATGGCAGCCTTCCTATTAGTGCACACAGAACCTGTCCTAATCACACTGGAGGACAAGTTACTTCACAACACTAAGCTAAAGATCTGCCTCATCCTCCTCTCTGCTCTGCTTGTCAGGGATTATGATCCTGAATACAGCTGATAAAATGAATCTCTGTGGGAGTGGAGTTCATGAGGAAACATGAAGAACAGAGAGGAGAGTGGGGGTAATGAGCAGCAGCTCTTGTATGCAGTCTCCATTACCACAGTCTGTCCTGTGAATCCTCTCTGTACTTTAGTCTCCGTAAGAACTCAATTCCTACAGAGATTTAGCTAAAGATCAGCTGTATTCAGCATCATAATCCATGACAAGTAGAGCAGAGAGGAGACATGTCCTCCTGTATGATTAGGAATTTGGAAGAAAGCAGCCATGTTCTTATCATGTTTAACCTCTTCACATCTACAGATGTAGCACATGGGTTAACACACACACTTGGTGAGTTATCACATCTAGTTTATGCATTTTGACTTTAACTCTTAACCCTGCTGCGTCTGTACATAAAATGCTTGTGTGATTTTGTAGATTGCGTTGATTACCCAGTAAAGGTACATGACTGATGGCAGAACAGAGATAAACTGCTGTCTGACCAAACAAATCCAGAAGAATTTTGGGAGTTTTGAAATCGCTGTGTACAAGAACGAGGAAAACATAACTGATAATCAGAAAATAGAAAAACAGTAAAGCAAAGAATTTATATTCACTGTTCAAGAGCAAACATTTGTTAAAATGTGGAATTTTGCATTAAATAATTTCCTGTTTTCACAGCTTCAGACACTTTGCGTCCGATAATACTGCTAAAGACTAAGGCCCCTTTCACACAGGCGTGTTTTCTGCGTGAGTGCAATGTGTGAGGTGAACGCACTGCACCCGCACTGAATCTGGACCCATTCATTTCAATGGGGCTGTGCACATGACCGGTGATTTTCCCGCATCACTTTTGCGTTGCGCGAAAATCGCAGCATGTTCTATATTCTGCGTTTTTCACGCAACGCAGGCCCCATAGAAGTAAATGGGGCTGCAGGAAAATCGCAAGCATCCGAAATCAAGTGCGGATGTGGTGCGATTTTCCCGCATGGTTGCTAGGAGACGATCGGGATGGTGACCCGATCTTTATTATTTTACCTTATAACATGGTTATAAGGGAAAATATTAGCATTCTAAATACAGAATGCAAAGTAAAATGGGTGATTGAGGGTTAAAAAAAAAAAAAAAAAAGTAACTCACCCCCTCCAATTGAGCGCGTAGCTGCCGATCTCCTGTCTTCAGCTCGGGGGTAAAGGACCTTCCGTGGCGTCACTGGGTCACATAGTCCAATTGGTTCAAATACTTCTTCAGTGATGAAGCCTGGCTTCGGGTCTGGTTATCAAACATGGCAATTTTTCTCACGCACGTGCAAAATGCAGTACAACAGTTTGCACACGCGCGGAAAAATCACACATTTTCCCTCAACGCTCCCGCCTCTTATCCGGGCGTCAAACGTGACGTCCGTGTGAAAGAGGCCTAATGGTGAGTGATAATGTCTAATATAAATGACACTGCCATGTAATGAAATGTGAAATCTGGTATCAAAGATTAGGAGAAACCTACTGGGATGGCCCAGATCCGCCATTCCAGCATCTCCGTAGCCACACTGCCACAGGATGGTTGGGTTAACCCTTTGTGTACATAGCAGGGAATAATGTCTCCATATATACAGTATCCGCTGCTTTGCTGGACATCCCATCTCTGACCAAACAAATCCAGAAGAATTTTGAGAGTTTTGAAATTGCTGTGTACAAGAACGAGAAAAACATAACTGATAATGAGAAAATAGAAAAACAGTAAGGCCCCTTTCACACGGGCGAGTTTTCCGCGCGGGTGCAATGCGTGACGTGAACGCATTGCACCCGCACTGAATCCTGACCCATTCATTTCAATGGGTCTGTGTACATGAGCGTTTTTTTTCACGCATCACTTGTGCGTTGCGTGAAAATCGCTGCATGTTCTATATTCTGCGTTTTTCACGCAGCCCTGGCCCCATAGAAGTGAATGAGGCTGCGTGAAAAACGCATTGGATCCGCAAGCAAGTGCGGGTGCGTTGCGTTTTTCACTGATGGTTGCTAGGAGATGTTGTTTGTAAACCTTCAGTTTTTTATCACACGCGTGAAAAACGCATCAAAACGTATTGCACCCGCGCGGAAAAAACTGAACAACTGAACGCAATCGCAGGCAAAACTGAATGGCTTTGCCTGTGAAATCGCACAGTTTTCACTGAACGCATCCGCAACGCATCCGGACCCAATCCGGACACGCTCGTGTGAAAGAGGCCTAAAGCAAAGAAGTTATATTCACTGTTCAAGAGCAAACATTTGTTAAAATGTGGAATTTTGCTTTAAATAATTTCCTGTTTTCACAGCTTCAGACACTTCATCATCTGATGGATCCGATAATGCCGCTAAAGCCTAATGGTGAGTGATTATGTCTAATATAAATGAAACTGATCAAAGATTAGGAGAAACCTACTGGGATGGCCCAGATCCGCCATTCCAGCATCTCCGTAGCCACACTGCCACAGGATGTTTGGTTTAACTCTTTGTGTACATAGCAGGGAATAATGTCTCCATATATACAGTATCCGCTGCTTTGCTGGACATCTCAGAAGATATGGCCCACGTTTACTAATGGGGTTCACGTAAAATTTGAAGCAAAAACTTGAGATATCCAGCACCATTTCGTGTTGCAAAAAAGTCTCTTTATTGAAATGCTCTAAAACAGCATGCAAATAAGGCAAAAAATGACTTTCAAGCTAATACAAGCTCTTAATCATAGATAAAACTTAAGTAAAAATCCGGTACTGTAAATCCGTTCTATTCACCTGAATGGGGCTTTGCAGAAATTCATGTGGTTTCCACTCCGCTCAAATGAATGGAAGTGATTTTCAGTTGCGGAAATTTCTGCATCAAAATCCACAGCGTGTGAAGGCACGCTAAGGCCAGATTCAAATGAGCGAGCGGTCTGCGTCAGTACAATTCATTACAGCTGGGCAGGGACACACAACATTATAAATCATTATAGTGCTGTGAGGTCTTGTTACAGGAGCAGAATTCAGGTCTGGAATTCACGTGTTTTCCGCAGACCACTTGCTCTTCTAACTGGCCCAAAAAAGATAGGTACATCATTGTGTAACCAATCCTGCGCCATGTCGCATGTGGTCCGAAATCTTAATGTAATTACGTCTTTATGTCGGTGAAACTGGTCAAAAATTTAGAACAAGAATGAACTCTCATCACTACACAATAAAAGAAGAAAGGAAAGACCTGCCTGTACCGAAAAACTTTTGCAGCCATGACCACAACATCACAGACATGAAAGTATTGATGTTAAAAGGGAATTTCAAATCTCATAAGGACAGGATAGTCTGGGAAAACAAGCTCATGACCACCTTAGACACACTCAGATCAGGAATGACAATGTCTCATGGATTTATGTCCTTCTAAATCTCTTTAAGGAATGTGCCCCTCAGACCTCTTGGGATCATCGCATTATTTATTTATTTTACGCATTTATATAGCGCTACTATATTCCACAGCACTTTACAGACATTAGCATCAAGCTGTCCCCAATGGGGCTCCCTATCAGTATGTCTTTGGAGCGTGGGCGGAAACCAGAGAACCCGGAGGAAACCCACACAAAAACACGGGGAGAACAAACTCCATGCAGATGTTGTCCTTGTCAGATTTGAACCTAGGACCCCGAGCAGCTCAATGGACTGGATATCAATTGGATGATAATAAAACTTTCACGCTGATTACCTATAATCCTCATCTATTAGTGCTCCACAATTTACTGCCACAACTGTTTGTTTCCTCCTCCACTCATATTGATCTAACATCACTTGTCTCATCTACCTCATTATTGCCATGTACTTTGGTGTATAAATATGTAAATCTTCAGATACTTTCTTAAGAGACGCCTGAGGAAGAGGCCCAAGTAGCCTCGAAAGCTTGAAATTGTGGCATCGTTTCAGTTAGCCACTAAAGGGAACCTGTCACCTGGATAATCATTATTAAACCAAACAGCTCTTCATACCTTCTTTCCATAGGTGTTCTTTTCACTTGGATCTGGCTTTCTATCTTCATAAAAATCCACTTTAATCTTTATGCTAATGACCCATGAAGGTGCCCAGAGGGGGTGGTTTTCATTTAAAAGGCGCCCAGGAACGCCCTCCATCCAGTGCCCAGGCCCCCCGGCCCCTCTCTCTGCTTATACAATATGTTCCCAGCATTGCAATTGCCAAACAAAAAAATGCAACAGCCCTCTGCAACCAGAACTCTGCCCAAGATAGAAGCTATAAGAGGACATTAGTGTACGTTTTGATCAAAAGGTAATAAGCCACTCGCCACGCCAAGGCTGTCTCGTGAGTGGTACTAACGCTAAATCTGACCTGTTATGGACCATGACAGCCACATAAAATCCTCCTAACGCTGAATCTTACCTGTTATGGGCCATGACAGCCACATAAAATCCAGGGAGTGTGGGCCCAGCATGCATGCTGGGATAAACCATACTTATTAACCCTTTATGGTGCTGTAACAGCCTCCATTAGATCCAGGGATGCAGGTACCAACATGCATGCTGAGCCCACTGTGCACTCCTCCTGGAGCCAGATGGCTACTAGCAGGTACTATGAATGCACATTCAGCTTTATACTCTCTGATTAAAAACCAGCATTGCGATTGCCGTCACGCCCCGTCCCCTTGCTATGTCACTAGTAGCCGATAACCCCACCCACTCCTTCCCTTCAGCTTCACTTACAGGCACTGAGCCGGCTCTTGCACTCTTCCTGTTTAACTGAGCGCATGCCCAGTGAAACACTTGAGGCTGATGCGCTCAGTTAAACAGGAAGAGCGCAGGAGCCGGCTCGGTGCCTGTTAGTGAAGCTGAAGGGAAGGAATGGGCGGGGTTATCGGCTGCTAGTGACGGCAATCGCAATGCTGGGGACATATTGTATGAGCGGAGAGAGGGGCGGGCCTGGGCTCTGTTGGGGCAGAGTGTGTCACAGGAGGGGGATACGGAAGGACACCACCACTCAGTGTAACACGTGCCCCGATCATCCGGGCCTCTGCGTTATTGGTTGCTTCAGGGAGTACCACACTTCCATGGAGTACTAAATTTATAATCCCCTTCCCCAATTTTAATTCTATTTAGCCACTGACAATCGCCCAGAAAATTAAAAAAAACTATGGTTCTCAGTATTACTATGTGTTATAGAAGTAGAGAAATTTAAACTTTTTGGTAAATTTGGTATTTTTTGGGGTAAATTTGGTATTTTTTTTATAAATAAAAATGAATTTTTTTGACTCCATTTTACCAGTGTTATGAAGTACAATATGTGCCGAAAAAACTGTCTCAGAATGGCCTGGATAAGTAAAAGCGTTTTAAAGTTATTCACACATAAAGTGACACTGGTCAGATTTGCAAAAAATGGCCTGGTTCTTAAGGTGAAATATGGCCGTGTCCTTAAGGGGTTAAGGTACATTCACACGACGACCATTGTGTGACAGCCATTTTCAGAACCATTGCAGCCTCTGGTTCTATTCACACGGACCCTTTTTTAACGGTTTGTGATTAACTTCCATCAAAAAATCTGACATGTCAGATTTTGTCCGTTTTCACATGCGGACAGACCCCCCCCCCCCCCCCAATACAATTCACATCTGTGAAAAAACAGCTGTTAAAAATGGATTATTTCGCCGTTTTTTTACGACTGTTGTGTAGATTTAGGCTCCATTCACACGACCGTATGTTGTCCGGAAAAAAACTGATCCGTGTCCGCAAAAAAACGGATCCGTGTCCGTTTTTGCTGATCCATAGACTTCAATAGGGCCATGTCCTATTGAAGTCTATGGATCAGCAAAAAAACGGAATGCAATCCGTTTTTTTGCGGACACGGATCCGTTTTTTTGCGGACAACATACGGTCGTGTGAATGGAGCCTTAGTCTTACTTTTGTCAGCTCGGCAGGAAGACGTTGTCTAGGTGTGATCGTTACCCGATTGCTTCCATGTGCTCTAGGACTGGTTATACAGTGATTACCTATCCCTTTTAAGCTGTGCCTTTGTACTTCTGTTTTATTTCAAGTTTTTGTTTGATGTTGTGACTAGAGATAAGCGAATCGACTTCAGATGAAACATCTGAAGTCGATTCGCATAAAACTTCGTTCCAATACTGTACAGAGCAGGAGGAATGTATTGGCTCCGATGAGCTGAAGTTATTACTAATTAGTAGTTATTAATTAGAAGTTATTATCAATTTGTACTGTAAAAAAACATTTCCCGAACTCAGGTTCGGCTCCTACTCTGTACAGTATTGGAACAAACTTTTATGCGAATCGACTTTGGATGTTTTATCTGAAGTCGATTCGCTCATCCCTAGTTGTAACTGTCTGTGACACACTTCTGTGTACAGGGGCGATCTCCCACAGCTGTTATTGCACCTAAATTTTGGCGTAAATTGCTCCAAAACGTTAGGTAATTTGTCGCATCTATGTTTATAGATGGTTTATGTGCCTAGTCTGATAAGGGGTGTGGCTTAACTGAAAAGGGGTGTGTTTTCACATGAAAGGTTAAATGTTCAGTCAATCACGATTTTTATTTTTGTCATCGCCCAGCCCTAGTCGGTATAGAGTCAGAAAAGTGTCTGCACTAGTATTATCCTTCAGCCTGAGCCCCTGTGATAAATCTGCTGCAGGTCTACGTTTACGCCATCTATTAGATTAGTAAATCTGCCTCTACATTCTCCACTGTATTATAGGAGCTACGGCCGGGTTCACATCTCTGTTTATTTTTCAGTTCTTCTGATCGTCAGAAGAACAGAAAAATAAGGAAAAAATGGATCTGGTCTTTTAAGCTTCCATTATGCTCAGTTGTGCAGATTTGGCATCCGTTTGAGCTATTTCCATCTGAGATCCGTTATTTTAGATGGGGAAAAAAAGTCCTTCATGCAATTTTCCTTTACAGCAGTTTGATAAATCTCCCCCTATGTCTCTATTACTGTAAAACCCACACTCACAGGACATCTCATCTCACACTTTACATAATAAACCTCATGTAGTGACATATATATATTCTCGTCTCCTCGGCCATAGAAGATCATTTTACCATTGTTAGGATATTACTGGATCAGTGTAATGATTTCTAATGAGAACATTTTGTACATTTTTTCTTCACAGATCCAGGCGGGCGGCCATGAGCTTCCATTCTTCTAGACGACGAGGAATCTCACCTTATCTTCTGTCTCTACTTTATTCCATTGTGTGTAATGTTAGAGAAACCTGCCATATACAATAATTAGAGATGAGACAAGTTTACTAAAATTAGATTCGGCTGCTTCGGCGAATTTTATTTAAAAAAAAAAAAATCCGCTTTGTGGCTATTTACTTCATCATAAAGCGCATTTCTTTGCAACTGGTGGGTGCAATCTCAGTCATTGTACCCCTCAGATGCCGCGTTCATACATGATTGCAGCATCTAATATATAAAGCTGTGTGTGTGTTTATGTATGTCCGCTAAAGGAATCAGCACCATCGCATTTACAATCCCGAAGTTTAGCACACAGGCACATCCACAGGTGTCCAGTAAGGTTTTAGACCGGGTCTCAGTTCTCTAGCACGTACTGTTCCTGGGATATTCCCAAAAAATGCAAATATGGCACATCACATGACCTACATTAGCCAATACAAGCCTGCAGATCTTTCTCTTCATAGCCCAACTGCCATACACACGGTCACATGTCCCTTATCAGCAAATAGAAGTCTCCATATACACACAGTTTTACACCAGGTTTCCATAACAACCTAGACACCAGACATGTACAGCGTTATGCTTTAAAGGGTAAATATATTAAAGAGTGCCTTTCACTGCTCCTGACACGCCTGTTTTACTTGCTTCATGCATTGCTCATGTAATAGAAATACTGGAGCCTCTATTCTTATGGCTCTATGTTGTGGCATTCCTTTATTATTTCTACTAGAGGTTATGAATGAATTGCTAGCAGTTTGCAGTAAGGGTACAGAGGGGAGGTAACAAGTTGGGGGGGTGTACCTGCACAGACTCGCTCTATCCAATCAGTGTTGCCATTTTCAGACTGTGCACACCCCCAACTCGTTATTGAATATAATGTTAGGACAATTAGAAAACTGCAGCCCTCCTAGGCAGTGAGAGAAGACTTAGCTGGCATCCAAAAAGGAGTTTTCGATTTTTGTCACCCTAATGATAATGAGATGGGCGCACAGGTCCCCCAAGCCATCCAACTCAAATCAAACAACTTTGAGGCTCTTTGGGTCTCAGGTCCTTCTGGATAGAGAGCTGGTCTTGTATGTCTCATTGTGCATGAGGCTGCTATTGTAAGGTATGCTGACCGTACCTGTCTTATCGATAGGTTGTTGGCTTGCACACTTGGCTTATAGCCTTTGTGTTATTGTCTGTCTGTTCTATTTTATAGGTAGGGTTTTATTGTTATTAAGAGGTAGCATATTAGCTATAAGGATGTAGCTATTGATTATAGATAACATAGTAGCTATAAGTAAAAATTATTGATCATAGATAGCATAGTAGCTATACAGAGAAGCCATAGATGATAGATAAGATAATAGCTACAAGGAAAAATTATTGGTAATGGGTAGGAGAAGAATATGAAGGTATAAAATGGTCAGCAAAATTGATTAAGACTTATTAAAGGCTAATAGAATGAAATAATAAGGTAAAAATGAAATGGTTAAAAAGGGAAAGGGGGGTGTTTAAACAGATTAAGGTAGATAATTAGTTCAATACAGTCTAACCAATCTGATTTTGGGAAGTTTAAGCAATGATTAATGGGGTAATTGAGCTAATTGTTACAAAGTAACTCTTTCCTTGAATTTTAGTAAACAGAGGTGCGTCTTTTAAAACGAAAAATATGGTAGATTTTTTTTCTTCACATGTCACAGACAAAACTGATTGAACTCGCATGCAAAATCATCAGTTTTTCCCTGAACAGATCCTGACGCGATCCATATTGCTCATGTGAAAGAGGCCTAATAGAGACTTGTTCTTCTTCCTCCACTCATGACTCTGTGGAGACCCCATACAAGATACAAGAGCGCCCCCCACTGTCCGCTCTGCACTGATTAGTCACCTCACATTCACAGTACAGTGACACATCGCTGTTTGCTTCATATGATCCCAGCGTGAAGAGGATGAATGGGGGTCGGGGTACTTAGTGATGCCGGTAGACTGGATCCATCCACTGTGTAAAAAGAATGTTATTAAAAATGTCTGTGAATTTGATGCCCGAGCGATCGGGTTGTGATCAGTGCAGTGGATATTGACTGCAAGTACGTGGGAATTTTACAGAATTATTTCTGTACTGAGATATGTACACTGATTAGTTGGACCCGGTCATATACCCGCATTGTGTGTCTCCTATGGAGAAAGAAGCTCAGGTTGTGCAGGAGATGATCAGTTTGGCGATAGAACGTGTGCCATGTGCAAAATGGTGACTACCGGGCAACTTCACCTTGTTAATCCTGTAGTTGTCATCTCATAAATGGATGCAAAGAAAGTTGTCCAAGTAGCTGCAGTGTTAGAAAATGGTTGTCGGATAGAAGGTGCAGTTGTGGCTAATGGAAGTCAGAGGCCGTTATATCCCGTATTCTATGTGTATAAGCATAGTCAGCAGACACATTGTGGGTCATGGACGCTGTGGGGATCTAAGCTGGATGTAATGCAGTTAGCACTAAGACCTTATGCACACGAACAATTTGCGGTCCCCAATGCACGTGCAACGTCTATGCGGCGGCCAGGACAGATCAAGACCCATTCAACTTGAATGGGTCCATGATCCATCCACACCGCAAAAAAATAGAACAAGTTCACTCCGTAGTGTTTCCATGGGGTTCTGATCCGTGCTTATGTTCCGCATCTCCGTGATTGCGGACCTATTCAAGTGAATAGGTCCTTATCTGTGATGAGGACTGTACACTGGCCGGTGCCCGTGTATTGCAGACCCGCATGGGCACACAACGTTTGTGTGCAAGAGGCCTAAGAACGATGACATCACACTACATAGTATTCCAGTCATGAGATGAAAGAGACTAAATCATGAAGAAATGTATCATCCCCTCATTTTCTGCCTCCAGGAGTTTATTATTTTCATAGAGAATAATTATCGCTGTGTAAATAAACTGGATGAGAATGTAAGAGCCTCTATGGTGGCGGTGGTGGTGGGGGGTTAAATCTTATTATTTCCTGATTACTGATGTGATGATTTATCAATAAAGTCCATTTACACCAACATCACAATTGTCATTTTGCATTACTTTTACTGTTGTAATTATTACAATAAACGGATCCGTCCCGTTTCTGTTATGAAGGGGAGTCCTCTCCTGCATAACGGAAATGGGACAGATCCATTATGCAGGCCATAGACTTCTATTGACGGAATGCATAACGGAATGCCTCTAAAGTCATTCCGGTATGCATTCCGTCATGATAGAATTATATTATGGTCCATGGTAACGGAATCCATAACGCAATTCACCTTTTACTAGTAAACAAAGCGTGAACGAATTTCACAACATAAAATTCGCTCATCTCTACTTATAGGGTATAAAATAATTTTAAACCTTGCAGTATAAGGCCTCGTGCACACAAACATATCTGTTTTGCAGTCCAAAATCATGGATCTGCAAAATACGGTTACCATTCGTGTGCATCCCGCAGTTTTCTCATTCCCATCAATAGACATAGCTATTTTTGTCTACAAAACTAACAAGAATAAGACATGTTCTAGAATTTGTGTAAAGGCCACACGGACAGCACATAGATGGCATGTGTATGTTTTTTTTGTGCACCGATAGAAATGAATGGGTCCGTGTGGAATCTGGAAACAATGCAGGATGGAGGGCGAACCCAAAATGCAGTTGTGTGCATGAGGCCTTATGATGACTGAATTACATGTTAGACATAAATTACTTATCCAGCATATCATGCTCTGTATATAATATAGATAATGATGTGGCCCCGACAGTGTAACAGAATGTTGCTTGTAGATACGACCAGTAAATTCACAATAGTGAGAAACTATATCATTTTCCGTAATTAAATTTGCACTTGTTTCCAGCATCTACACAAAGGCTCAGAAAAACTATCCATTGTACGCCAAAAGAGTGTCGCATTTTACAACCAAATTTTGACGCCCAGAGTTTCCGACTTAATTACTATGCACTGTAAATGCACCAAAAAATACTCATTTACGACATGCTGGACAAATTTGAAAATTGATTGCAAAATCGGGCATGGTTAAATTTAAAAGATGTTTAAGTGCAGTACCTCACATGGGGATCTGCAGTTGTTTGATAATGAACTACTAAGGTAATTTAATGTCATACAATATGCTGTTATGTAACACGGTCATGTTTCAGCATGAGTCAGGCATGGCCAGAGTTAACTATCCTGGCCCAGCCCTCTCTGGAGCACAGAGTGGGGGGAGGTTCCTCCCCCTAGCTCCAGAAGATTCTGCCGTGAGGACAGGTACTGGAGGAGAAAGAGAGTAGTCTGCAGCCTCTCTTTTCCCCAGGCACTCAGCTCGAGGCGTCTGGAGACTAACTGTTCCCTGTTTATCCCCCTGTGTGAGAAGATAAAGGAACATTTTAAAGCTGCAGCGTGAGAGTCAGCGAGGTAACCAGTGCAGAGCATTACAGACTTTGCTGCTGCAACGGGGAAACAAGTCAAGACACCCAATACATCCCAGATTCGTGGATTTAAAGGCGACAATCTTAGCAAGATGATCAGCATACAGCTTTCTTAGGCCTTGTCACAGTGAAAGGATAACAAGTTCAGACACCCTGCACACTTCTGGTATGAATTTAGCCAGTCTTACTATAGGAACTGTACGCCACCGTGAGAATTGGATATATTGTGACAGATTGTAGTTGTTAGTCAGAAATCCTAGCACTAGAGACTGTAGTAAGAAAAAGAGTGATCTGAGGGCCATTACCTCCAACTAATTGCCTACCCTGGAGATGAGCCAACCAGTTTATAAAGAGGGGGTTGGTATATGTGGCTCTGTTTTTATAGATAATAGGAGCTAGAGCTGAGGTAATTGTTTTCCTATCAACCATATAAAATCATTTTATAAAAACACATCATGCCATATATAGTAGTTAGAAACACCTATACAGTACATGCACCCAAACAGGAAAAGAAGCAACGACATCCAGTCGGGACTTGGGTGGAAGAGCCAACAGCATGCTCGAATGAGCAGTGATGGCGACAGCAGGGAAGCAAGGCAGGGTAAGAACTATGTGAGACATGCACATGAAAGTGTGCCGCACGTGCTGTGCATTGGGACTGAAAATTGCTGTTCCCAATGCACGTGCACCATCCGTGTGGCTAGCGCTGATGGATGCAGACCCATTCAACTTGAACGAGTCTGCCATCTGTGTGCACTGCAGCAAAATAAACCATGTTCTATTTTTTTGTAGTGTGGCGGCACAGACCGAAATGCTATGGAAGCACTCCATAGTGCTTCCATTGCCTTCCACTCTGTTCCTCCGCATTGTATCTTCCAGATTGCGGACCCATTCAAGTGAATAGATCCGCATCTGTGAAACAGTGCACACACAGCCAGTACCCATATATTGCAGACCCACTGTTGGTGGGCCGCAATATGGGCACGGCCGGCACACGTTCGTGTGCATGAGGCTTAACTCAGCAGGGAAGTACTATGGGCTAATTAGAGGATATGACCGGAGAACCCCTTTAACATGGTAGTCTTGTCTCCTTAAAGGGGTTCTCCGGGAATTAAGAAAATGAAAATACTTAAATGTTACTTTATTATAAATATATTCCCGAATACCTTTCATTAGTTATAATGGTTTCTTTTGTCTAGGGAGCAATCATTAGGAGAAATAAAATGGCCGCCGTCCTATTAGTACACACAAAATCCGTCCTAATTACACAGGAGGACAAGTTACTTCACAACACTGAGGTAAAGAGCTGCTTCATCCTCTTCTCTGCTCTACTTGTCAGGGATTATGATCCTGAATACAGATGAATCTCTGTGGGAATGGAGATGATGAAGAGACATGAGTGGAGATGGGGATGTGGCTAATGAGCAGCAACACTTGTATGTAGTCTCTATTACCACAGCCCCACATTACAACAGTCTGTTCTGTCTGCCCTCTCTGTATTAAATTCCCCAGAGATACGGCTAAAGTTCTTATCGGAGGAGGAGAGGCAGCTCTTTACCTCAGTGTTGTGAAGTAATTTGTCCTCCTGTGTAGACAGGTTTTGTGTGTACTAATAGGATGGCACCCATTTTGTTTCCCCTGATGATTGTTCCCCAGACAAAATAAGCCATTTATAACTAATGGAAGGTATTTGGGAATATATTTATTATAAAGTAATATTCAAGTATTTTAATTTTCTTAATTCCTGGAGAACTATTTTAATGTGCTGCTCTATGTAAGGGTAGCAGAATATAGGGAGAGGTCCATTGCACTTTTAGAAAAATAGCACAAAAATATTTTTACAAGTAATCAAACAACAACAGCAGTAAAGTAAAGATATGTTTACACCTAGCTGATACATGGATTGTCCATCTGGATTTGTGGGTGAAAAAATCCAAAACATATTAACAGTAGCAGCAAATTTTTTTTTTACACCCATCATTGTTTTGGGGAGTTTTCGAAGCAGATTTGACCTCTTTTAATGTAGTGGGGTGACCTCAAGGGAAAACTGCAGCATAATCCTCCTGGCTTGACGCAAATTCTACTCACAATTTAAAGCACAATCTACAATGGATTTAATTTTCAAGTTTGTGTGAACGTTCCCCCCAGAGTGGTGGAAGGGGGGTAACTATGAGCTTAGCCATATTCTTTGATAGCTCCTATTAGCCAAAATAGAAAATGAGATATTCATATTTCACTGACAGCCAGTATAAGATGGGCTGTCCCAGAGAAAGAACTCCTTTCCATAATCTTTGTTAGGGCCTGTAGACACCTTAGGGCTCTTTCACACGAGCGGATGCCGTGTGTGGAATCCGCTACATGAAAGGGAGCCAAGCCCCGTTCTGGATAGCAGAGACACGGAGCATTAACATGATTGATAATGCTCCATGCCTCTCTGTAATCTTTTTCTACAAAATCACAGTGAGATAAAGTTGTCACTGTGATTTTGTAGTAAAAAGGTCACAGAGAGGCACGGAGCATTATCAATCATGTTAATGCTCCGTGTCTCTGCTGTCCAGAACAGGGCTTGGCACCCTTTCACGTAGCGGATTCCATGCACAGGATCCACTCATGTAAAAGAGCCCTTAGAGTAGGGAGCCCACTGTTTAGAAACCTGCCCTATTAGATATAGCGACCTGTCCTGATCTTGTATTACATGGATGGTCATTTATTTTATTCAGGCTGTCCCAAAATTGTATGACTAAAAAGAAAAGTATAAACAATAAAGAGCAAAATAAGGAAATGGTGGGAGCAACATAAACTTGGGACAAAGGGGCGGTAAATCAGAATAGCGGGAAACTATCTATATACTCCAGAACACGTACTGTACACACTAGGGGTCGACCGATACTGATTTTTTAGAGCCGATACCGATATTCTGTGAACTTTCAGGCCGATAGCCGATATTTTCTACCGATATTTTGCGCATTTTAATTTTCGGATTTTTTTTTCTGTTACAGCGTCCAGCGCTTTTAAAAAAAAATATTTTAATAGTTTGGACTTTTTGGGCACAGCGATATGTTTTTTTATTTATTGTTTAAATATTTTATATGTAAAATTGGAAAAGGGTTAATTTATACTTAATGTTTTTTGTGTTTGTTACTATTTTAAATTTTTTTACTTTTTATTTTATTGCTATTTTCCCCCTTAGGTGTAGAACATGGGATCTTTACATCCCTTGTCCTATTCACCCTAATAGAGATCTATCAGGGTGAATAGGATCTTACACTGTCCCTGCTGCCCTGTGCTATGGGCACACAGCAGCAGGAACCATGGCAGCCAGGGCTTCAGTAGTGTCCTGGCTGCCATGGTAACCGATCGGAGCCCCAGCATTACACTGCTGGGGCTCCGATCAGAAGAGAGGAGGTGGGGGACCCTGTGGCCACTGCCACCAATGATATCAATACTGAAGGGATGGGGGGGGGGAGGACCAGGGCCGGTTCTAGTTGAAATTGGGCCCTGGGGCGAAAAACAATAAGGGGCCCCCCCACATGACACTTGCTGACTTTAATGTCCTATATTGTAAACAGCACATCTCTCCCCCCACCATCCCCCCTTGGCACATTTCTCCCCTCCATGGGCCAGTGGCAGCAGCACATCTTTCCTTCTGTCGTGCCCCCCCACTTGGCACATTTCTCCCACTCCATGGGCCAGTGGGCTGGCAGCAGCGCATCTCCCCCCCCCCCCCCAGCCCCCATGGCAGACTTCTCCCCAGCATGGGCCAGTGGCAGCAGCAGCACATCTCTCCTGGCAGATGGGATCTATCCAGTTGTTATCTTTCTTTGTATCAAATAAATGCCTGGAACTTCTGTTTGAACCAAACTTGGCTCAGGGACCGGCAGGCGGGCTGTGCTGTGGGGCTTGATGCTCGCTCCTTCTTCTCTCTGGGGGCGGAGCTCAGTGGCAACGTCACGTGAAGATGTGCCTGTACGGCAGCTGCGAGCCTGCGGCACGCTCCAGCAGCCACTGCAGAGACAGGGAGGCCAGGCGGAGGAGCTCAGAGCGGCCGCGGGCCCCGCCCCCTCCTCACTCTTTCAGGCTGTGCGCTTTCCGCGCTGTTAGTCAGCTGGCGGCCGCCTGCCGACCGCAACAAAATAGTAAGAGTTAGTTTGCAGCGGGCCGGCGCCGGGGGCCCCTAAGGACTCGGGGCCCGGGGGCAATTGCCCCCTGCCTCTATGGAAGCGCCGGCCCTGGGGAGGACGCACTGGCCACCAATGATAATAAGGTTTAAGATATTACAAGCACATTGCCCAGACCCTGCCTCTGATAGATGGCTGCGATGCGCGACAATTAACCCCTCAGGTGCGGCACCTGAGGGGTTAATTGCCGCGCATCGCAGCCATCTATCAGAGGCAGGGTCTGGGCAATGTGCTTGTAATATCTTAAACCTTATTATCATTGGTGGCCAGTGCAACCTCAGCCCCGCCTCCTCGTCTCTCATTGGTGGCCAGTGCACCCTCAGCCCCGCCTCCTCATCTCTCATTGGTGGCCAGTGCGCCCTCAGCCCCTCCTCCTCTTCTCTCCATTGGCAGCGCAGCACAGGGGGAAGGAGGGACTGCCTCCTTCTCCCTGTGCTGCTGAGGGAACATGGCCGCGCTGAGAGCAGCGCGGCAATGTTCTGTTAAAGCACAGTTATCGGTATATCGGCCTGGTTAGGGGCCGATACCGATAACTGTGAAAATCATGAATATCGGCCGATAATATCGGCCAAACCGATAATCGGTCGACCCCTAGTACACACAGTACTTACGACAGCAGCACATTTTATTTATTGACAGATATAAAATAGTAGCAAGAATAGCAACACCGCTGCTTCTCTTCATACTAAGGGCTCATGCACACGACCATTGTTTTTGTCCGCATCTGATCCGCATTTT
The DNA here is from genome assembly GCA_033119425.1 of Bufotes viridis. NCBI lineage: Eukaryota > Metazoa > Chordata > Amphibia > Anura > Bufonidae > Bufotes > Bufotes viridis. The sequence continues at coordinate 13,672,630 of CM065597.1, read as the reverse complement.
TTGAGGGTCGGATGCGGACCCATTCACCTCAATGGGGCCACAAAAGATGCGGACAGCACACCGTGTGCTGTCCCAGATCCATATGTCTGTTCCGCGGCCCTGCAAAAAAATTGAACATGTCTTATTCTTGCCCATTTTGCCGACAAGGATAGGACAGTCCTGAAGGGGAAAAAAAAATGAAGCTGGGCTTTCGGCCAATATCTGACTACGACTACAGCCCTGTGCATGAGCCCTAAGGCTTCGTTCACATCTCCGTTTGGAGATCTGGCAGGCTGTTCCTGCACACAGCAGCCTACCGGATTTCCAAATGGAGTGAACTAAGCCTATACTGAACACTTATAGGCCACGGAGTCTACATATAAATACACACATTTACATCATAGGCTATTCACACCATTTTTCTGGCCTCTACCAGGACATGTATGTTTATACAGATTCCACACAATGGCATCCATTATCGATAAGGTCTAGAGATGAGCGAACTTTTAAAAAAAGTCCGGTGTTCGGGTTGTGGAAAGTCGCGCATCCCGTTATGGATTCCACTATAGCGGCATATGGAATCCATAAGGGGCAGCTGCCACCAACCCGAACTGTTGAACAGCCGAAGGACCTGGGGTGATGTCACTGTCATGTGATCAGTGCAGGGGGCGTGGCTCAGCACTGGATTTGATCCTGTGCTGAGCCACGCCCCGTGCACTGATCACATGACAGTGACGTCACCCCAGGTCCTTCGGCTGTTCAACAGTTCGGGTTGGTGGCAGCCGCCCCTTATGGATTCCATATGCCGCTATAGTGGAATCCATAACGGGATGCGCGACTTACCACAACCCGAACGCCGAACACCAGACTTTTTTTTAAAGTTCGCTCATCTCTAATAAGGTCCCATTGAAAAAATACTTGTAAAAAATGTAATACAGTACCAGCAGAGTGAATGAGGTCTGATAAATCTCTTGTACACATTGACCTGCTGTGTGGATTCAGAAATCCTCAGCCTGGCAATTGTTTGTGCAAATTTCACCCTTTACAACCACAAACCACATCCAAATCCGCAACAAAATGCACAATTAAAACACATGCAAATTTGGTGCAAAAACACAGAAAAACCTGCAGGAAAGTCCATGAGGAATCTCTGTTTTGAAACCTGCACTCGTGCAGAAGGCGCGGCAGTTGCAGAGAGAGCACAGCCTCTAGGTGTAACGGCAACGCCCCCATTGCTCCTAGAGACTAATTTGCATATTTTTTCCTAGCAATGTGGGCACATACAAACATGGGACCAACACAGATGCCTTCAGCTGCTAAGTGCACATGCAACAGGTCAACCAGTTTCATAGGTACAAATCTGGTGTCAAGTGTCCTTTAAGGGGTTTTCCAACATTTAAAAAAATTCAAAAATTAGGGGGCTGTATGCAACTTTTAAATGTACAGCTGCTGCTCCAGCATTACTACTCTCTTTGCTGCTTATTACATCCATCTGTAACATCCCGGAGTGGTGTTACCACCCCTACAATCTGCTACTATCTTTAATGGTCTAACTTACATGCCATCTTAGGTATTTTTGTCCAGGTCCTCTACACTGTGCATTCCTAATCTTGTTATGCAACTGTTTAGTACATGTAATGGGCCTGGTTCACCAGCAGGTGTCAGTGAAAACTGCAGAGCTATACTTAGATAGAATGGAACTCACCATTCCACCCGCTTTCCCCTTTGGGCAGAAGTGGACCAGTCCTGCTTGCTACCAGACAGAGGGGTGACAGTTCTAGATTGTTCCAGTTCGGACTCCATGTTGGAGCCGAGAAGACCCGAATGAAGTAGCAGTCAGAGGAGATTGTTCTTCTGCTGAAAATAAGTTGTTTATCGAGTGTCAGGAGGGGAATAACAGCCGACGGCACCCCGTCCAAGGATACCAGAACAGTCCTAAAGTACAGAAACCAGACTTAAGCAGAGCTTAGTGCCGCATAAAGAAAGTTAAGTATTTAAGCAAGCCTGTCAGGACAGCAGAGACAGAGAGAAAGCAGAGTTGAGTTTGCCTGCCAGTTTATGCCAAAGCCTGATGGAACCAAGACAAAGCCTGCAAGTCGTTTGGATAAAAGTTTATTCAAGTAAAGCTGCCATTGGATTTCACTGCACGGTCTGGACTCAAGTTATTTTTCCTTCATCCCTCAATTATTACCCTTTTTAATGCTATGGAGCCAAAGCCTGGGATCCCGCTGTATCCAGGTAGGAGCACCGTGACTGAGACGTATAGGCCGCACTACACCACTTGGTATCCCACTAAACCTGGGACGCGATATAGAGGCCCTGGGGGGAGGCTCACATTGCACATCATTCACACAGCCGGTGCTGCCAATTATTTGCCTCAACATTTGTGTACCATTTACCCACATGGGATTATGATGCAGTGGTAACATGAACTGTAAAGGGTGGTGGGACATTCAAAATGTTAGCAAGGGTATGTTCACACTTGCAGAATACTCGTCTGAAAGAATGAAGGCTGAGCCCTGGGTTTCTGCTGCCGGATCGGACACAGTCTCTCTTTCTGGTAGCAGGATATAGGAGTTTTCAAGACTATTATTTCAAATATGTGGATGTTATTATTGAGGGAGAACATGAAGGAGAACATACTAACTCAAATATGTGCATTTTACTTGAAATATGCGCATTATGATTGCGCTAGAAACTTAACCACTCTGATTCAGACGAAGCCATCACTCGCCTTTTCTACGGCAGCGCCCTAGCTCGATGACACGCGTATATATTGTTGTGTGCTGATAAAATCAATCACCTAAGTCATGCGCAGTCACTACCTCTCTTTCGACGGTAGTGTCTAAGTCTGATGACATGCGCATCACCGTTTGCATGTCTGCTTCATAAAACCTATCACCGAAGTCATGCGCAGTAACTACCTACCTACCAGAATCTAAGTCGAATGAGATGCGCATAAGTCCGATGACATGCGCATTACCGTTTGCATGTCTGCTTCATAAAACCTATCACCGAAGTCATGCGCAGTAACTACCTACCTACTAGAATCTAAGTTGAATGACATGCGCGCGGATCGATGCGGATGACGTATACTTAATGCGTCATCATTTGGACGCACTCTTGGTGACGGCGCCTGCTATCGTAATAGCTCCTTCTCCTATTGGTAGCATCAGTTGTCTTTTATTTACATCGCCCAATGAAGGAGCTGGAGCGGCCAGGGAGGGGTTTTCCCGGTAATAAAGATCGCAATGTCCTGGCGCCCGGTTCCTTAGCTCGACCCCCTGAAGAAGCCACATATGTGGTGAAACATGTTGGGGAGCTAATAGGGATTGTGTGTGTTTTTAACCAAACGAGGTTGCGGTGCAGTAAGGGGCTAAGGTCCGTACTGCAGACGGTCCCCCTATTGAGCACTGGTGGAGTTAACCAGCGCTCCTACACTGGCTCTGACGTTCAAGACTGACTTGTCACAACGTTGCAAAAACAGTGTTACCCTGTATCCAATTGCAAATCAACCATTAATCACTAATGATACAAATATACAGTGCACCCTCCTCGTTGTTTTTAAAGGGTTCACTAGTTCGGCAAGAGGCATATTTAAATGCCCCCTTTTCCTTTTTATAAATGAATTAAATAAAGATTAAACTTTTTATCAGCCACAAACAGGACATTTTTTGGCCTTAAAAGGTCATTATGTGTTGATTATAAGTAATTAAGTCCTGGGCACCTTAGGGTCTTCTTTGGTGTGACTTTAAGAGGGGTGTAAAACCCCAATTTTGTGACCCGTCGTTCCTGGGGGTGTTATGAGGAAATAATAAGATAAGAAATAACTTAGGCCCATATTCCTGTCTTTACTAAGAAAATACCTACGAGATTAATTAATCCTATATAGGGCATGGCAGGTTTTCTAAAACAGAAACCAAATCTGGAATCATTATCTCTCGAAGCGAACCAGGTTTTTTCTAACGTTAAACTACCACTCCACGAAATAGATATTGGCTCTGCTTTTAAAAATCTAAACGTGACCTTTAACCAACATACCCGTTCATGGTGGGAAATCGCAAGTTTGGAGACATACTTGCAACAGGGTTTGGTATACAGAGGATTACGGATCCCTCTGAGACCAAACACCCACCTAGAAGACCCTGCTTTTGTAAAAGGATGGGAGAGACTGTTAACAGAGTGTTCGCATAAATTGATGCAATACCTTTTAGAGTATGAAAAAGTATCTTTCAACAGGGTGGATGAACAGCTTGAGAAAGAAATTAAAGAAATACAAACTTTCAGTCAACATCCAGAATTTATAAACCTGGAATCTAACCTCAAACAAAATATCGATAAGTTGCAGGGAGAGATTAAAGAACGCAAACATAGTAAATACAATAGAGATCGGCGTGATTTTGAGAGTGACCAGGTGTATATCTGGAAAAATAAACAGTCATACCGGAGGAATACTTCCCGGTTTAATAATACGGACTACTCAGATACAGAGACATCAGGTACTGAAGGGTCCCTGAGATCAGGTCCCTCAAGAGAGAGAGGAGGGGGCCTTAAAAGAAAGACCTTTAAGAAAAGGAAACAACAAGCGCCTAAAAAAGACCTCAGGAACCATGCTCAGACACACCATCCCAGATGCCCAGAGATCTAGGCACAAACACAAGTATCTTTCCACAGCAATTATGTGGACAATCTTATATCTCTGCCCAACCTTCTCATTTGCAAACAAATTCTGCTGCAATTGCGCAGCAGCAATTTCTGACTCAGGGACTTGCCCAACAAAATACCCCTGTATTAAATACAACAGCGAATCCAATGTCAACCACCTTTACCTCAACACCTGCTCCAGTGGCGTCAATTTTTTAGGCCAGACTCAGTTGAGGGACCGGAACAAATGGGGTTACAACAAACAGCATTAACTAAAAGACAACAAGAACCTGGTAACAATAGGGTGATAAACCTATCGTCTTACAGGTTAACTAAGGAAGAACAAGCTATTCTTGAAAAGGCCTTACCTTCACCCCAGTCCCCAACTGTGACAAATTCTCCTGGATAAAGGATATAAATTTATTCGCCAGAAAATTGGCCCTCCATAAAGTGCACTTGCAGTCTGAACAGGACTGGAAGAAACTATATGAAAAAGAAAAAATTGCCTTGAGACGCTAGAGAGCTTACAGAGAGAAGCATCAGGGCTTGAGGTATCAATGGTGGCACCCTGTACAGATTTAAGACCTAAGTCCAAAACCACTCCATCGTTTGCACAATTTAGGGAAATTGATACCTTTGTAAAAATGGTCACAGATGATATTAAGCACCTTACGCTCGGAAACATACCAAATCCAATCTCACTTCTGAAGAATTGGTCGCCCTTCAAAATCTACGGGAAAATCAAATGATAGTAATTAAAATGAGTGACAAAGGGGGTAATGTAGTCATACAAGACAGAGAGGACTATGTTAATATGGTATTGAAACTCCTTGAAGATAAAGAGACCTATAAGATCCTTAAAGAAAATCCTACCGAAAAATATTTGAAAGAACTCAAATGCATTTTAGATACAGCTAAAGAATCAAATATAATTACTAAGGATGAATACCAATACATTTTTGACAAATCCCCTGTCATGTCTACTTTCTACGCACTACCCAAAGTGCATAAGAAAAGACTCCCGATCCCTGGTAGACCAATCGTCTCGGGCACTGACAATCTAACTCAAGGCGCCAGCCAATATATAGATAAAGTACTTCGTGTTTTCGTGACATCCTTGCCATCTTATATTCAGGATACCAAGGACCTCCTTGTAAAACTGAACGACCTATCTTTCCCGCCAGGAAAAATTTTCTTAGCAAGCCTGGATGTCGAATCACTTTATAGTAGGATACAGCACGAACAGGGGCTCACTGCGGTTAAACACTTTCTGGACACTAAGAGTGTTATTTTTAGGGAGCACAATAAATTTATATTGACACTTTTAAAATTTATTTTGGAACACAATTTTTCACTTTTCAAGGCCGTACCTATGCCCAGACCACTGGGACAGCGATGGGTACGGCGTGTGCACCGACCCTTGCAAATTTATTTCTTGGGTGGTGGGAGGACCTACACGTTTTCACTGATGATATGTCTCTATATACCTGCCACATCCTTTTTGGGGCAGGTATATAGACTGACATACTCATCCTATGGGATGGCACTGAGGATTTGTTTTTACAGTTTACACAGCGACTTAATCAAAATGAAATTAATATGAAATTCACACATGAAATACAAAATCAAACTATTCACTTCCTTGATTTGAACATAAAGATGTCACCAAATGGGTATTTAAATACTGAGGTCTATAGGAAATCGACCTCAACTAACAGTTATCTTCACTGGCAAAGTTGGCACCCTGTCCCCTAAAAGGGGTATCCCATACGGACAGTATCTCCGGGCGCGAAGAAACTGCTCGACTGAAGCAGGCTTCATATCAGAAAGTAAGGAACTATATGGAAGATTCAGAGAACGAGGATATTCCCATACCCTCCTTAGAAAGTCCTTTAATAAGGCCAAAGTACTTAAGCGGGAAGATTTGTTGAAACCAAAGTCGACTGAAACACAAAAATTGGTCAGATGTATTGGAACTTTTGATAGAGCCTCATCTGAGATTAAATCAATCCTAGGAAAACATTGGAGCATTCTCATGTCAGATAAGGACCTATTAGGGGTTATAAACCCATACCCAAATATAACTTACCGTCGGGGCAGAATCTGAAAGATCTATTAGTCCATAGTCACCATCAGGACCAACGACCTCAGAAACAACTGGATAGCAATCCTGGTTCGGTACCATGCAGTGATTGTAACTTCTGTAGATTTATTTACAAGACCAAATCCTTTACGAACCCCTATGATGGAAAAAAATTATGAAATTAGACAGAGAATTACATGCAAGTCCAAGGGGGTGATATATCTGGCCAGCTGTACCTGCCCTAAGTTGTATGTGGGTAAAACCACACAAGAACTAAGGCGACGGATATCAGGACATCTAAGTACCATCGGAACCAAAAGGACACCTCTATCTCTAGACATATCCGACACCAACATAATGGGAAATTGGATGTCCTGAAGTTCTGGGGAATAGAGAAATTATCCCTTGGACCGAGAGGTGGTAACTTAGATAAAAAACTTCTTCAAGTTGAAGCAAGGTGGATAGAGAGATTAAATACCATGAATCCAGTGGGCCTTAATGAAGGGTTCTCCTTCAGTGCCTTCCTCTAAAAAACATCCCATAGGGAACAATGATTTATTAGATATAACTATGAATGAATATCTAGGGATTGCCACTGTGTTTCCCTTAGTACACCTTGATGTATATATAAAGGGCTATTAACTGTTGTTTCAATTTTAGAATGAATCTGAATTGAACATCCCTAAGAATGATAGTCTTCTAATAAACGTGGTGCAATTTGAATATTTGACCTACTATTGCCAGTGTTATCTGGTGTGTTTAAGTGAAGCTCTGTATTTATACAGGTATTAATGTGCACCAGTTTTCAAGACTATTATTTCAAATATGTGGATGTTATTATTGAGGGAGAACATGAAGGAGAACATACTAACTCAAATATGTGCATTTTACTTGAAATATGCGCATTATGATTGCGCTAGAAACTTAACCACTCTGATTCAGGCGAAGCCATCACTCGCCTTTTCTACGGCAGCGCCCTAGCTCGATGACACGCGTATATATTGCTGTGTGCTGATAAAATCAATCACCTAAGTCATGCGCAGTCACTACCCTTCTTTCGACGGTAGTGTCTAAGTCTGATGACATGCGCATTACCGTTTGCATGCCTGCTTCATAAAACCTATCACCGAAGTCATGCGCAGTAACTACCTACTTACCAGAATCTAAGTCGAATGAGATGCGCATAAGTCCGATGACATGCGCACTATCGTTTGCATGTCTGCTTCATAAAACCTATCACCGAAGTCATGCGCAGTAACTATCTACCTACTAGAATCTAAGTTGAATGACATGCGCGCGGATCGATGCGGATGACGTATACTTAATGCGTCATCATTTGGACGCACTCCTGGTGACGGCGCCTGCTATCGTAATAGCTCCTTCTCCTATTGGTAGCATCAGTTGTCTTTTATTTACATCGCCCAATGAAGGAGCCGGAGCGGCCAGGGAGGGGTTTTCCCGGTAATAAAGATCGCAATGTCCTGGCGCCCGGTTCCTTAGCTCGACCCCTGAAGAAGCCACATATGTGGTGAAACATGTTGGGGAGCTAATAGGGATTGTGTGTGTGTTTTTAACCAAACGAGGTTGCGGTGCAGTAAGGGGCTAAGGTCCGTACTGCAGACGGTCCCCTATTGAGCACTGGTGGAGTTAACCAGCGCTCCTACACTGGCTCTGACGCTCAAGACTGACCTTGTCACAACGTTGCAAAAACAGTGTTACCCTGTATCCAATTGCAAATCAACCATTAATCACTAAAGATACAAATATATAGTGCACCCTCCTCGTTGTTTTTAAAGGGTTCACTAGTTCGGCAAGAGGCATATTTAAATGCCCCCTTTTCCTTTTTATAAATGAATTAAATAAAGATTAAACTTTTTATCAGCCACAAACAGGACATTTTTTGGCCTTAACAGGTCATTATGTGTTGATTATTAGTAATTAAGTCCTGGGCACCATAGGGTCTTTCTTGGTGAGGATATAGGAGAAATCTTTTTTCATTGCGCTGAAAAAAGAAGCACCAGTTACTGTCTTAACCACTTTTTAAAAATAAATGGGCTCATTTATCAAACTGGTGTGAAGTAGAACTGGTTTAGTTGCCCATAGCAACCAGTCAGATTTCACCTTTTATTTTAGACAGCTCCTTTGGAAAATGAAAGGTAGAATCTGATTGGTTACTATAGGCAAATAAGCCAGTTCTACTTTACACCAGTTTAATAAATTATCCCAAAAATCTTTGAAAAAATAAACATTTTCTTTATTTCTGTCTACAGAGCTTGTTTTTTGCAGGGCAAACTGTAGTTCTCATCGGTACCATTTTTGGGGTACGCGTATAATCTGTTTCTCCAATTTTTTGGGCGTGACAAGGTGACCAAAAAATCAATATTTTTTTATTTTTTCCCATTACGGCATTTACCACACAGGAAAATAGCAATTACTATTGATGACATCGATCATCCAAGGAATAGATATGACTGATCATAGAGTCAGTACGGCGCTGTTCACACTGGCAAGGTAAACACCAAAAAGAGAACTAGGCTGGCACTGAAGAAAGTCAAAAGGAGTCTGACATATTACTCTAGAGAAATACTATAATGCCACAAACTAAAAAATCCTGGCAAAAACAGAAATCGCACGTCCACAAATACATCCAGAAATGCTACATATTTCTAGAGACAAAAGCAGACAATAAAAAGCATTCTATGGAGATGAGAAGCGGCGCGGTCCATGATGAGACCCTCTACCAAGGCATAAATAGCCCCACAGAATGTAACTAAGGCTACTTTCACACTAGCTTTAATATTTTCCGGTATTGATATCCGTCATAGGGTCTCAATACTGGAAATAAATGCTTCCTCGTTAATTGTCAATGGGGACAAAACGTAACTGAACAGAACGTAATGCTCCAAAATGCATTCCATTCCGTTCTTATAACGGATGCTGCGGTTTGCTTTCCATCCTGGGATGCCACAATAGAAAACGGATCCGTCCGCCATTGAATTTCACTGGAGTTCATGACGGATCCGTCTTGGCTATGTTACAGATAATTCAACCGGATCCATTCATAATGGATTCAGATGGTTATATTATCAGTAACGGAAGATACCCTCCCGTATCCAGCAAAAACACTAGTGTGAAAGTAGCCTAAGGGTACTTGCGGCAGAGTAATCTGGCAAGCAGTTACGTCGTAGGAACTGCCTGCCCGGATCCGTCGATCTGGATGTAAACTGAATGCAGATCCGTCTCACAAATGCATTGCAAGAACGGATCCGTCACTACGCTTATCATCTGTATTTTTTTTACAGTTTTAAAAGTCTGCGCATGCGCAGAAAGGAAGGACGTTTCCGTCCTTCAGGTATTTCTAATGCCGGATCCGGCATTCCTGCAACTGATCTGGCATTTTGGACGGAGATAATACCGCAGAATCCGTCCAAAACACCGTTCAGTGACTGAACTGAAGACATCCTGATGCATCCTGAACGGATTTCTCTCCATTCAGAATGCATTAAGATATAACTGATCAGTTATTATCCGGTATTTAGCCCCTTTGACGGACCTCAATGTCAGAAAAGAAAACCGCTAGTGTTAAAGTTCCCTAAGTCGGAGCAGCAGACGACAATAACTACACCCAGAATAAAAGACGAATAGAGATCTTGTGCCCAAACAGTAATGATGTGACGTCCAAAGACCAGAGCAAAAATAATAAGAGAAAAAGAGCTGAAAGGTCCAGAAGTCAGGATTACACCACACCCGGCCCCTCGTGTATCACCGGTCAGCACCCGGAGGTGTATGACCATCGTCCCCGAGAAAGCTGGGTGCATGGGGGCAGGTGGATCTGATCATGCCGTGCTGTGTCTTGTCTGTATATGGGGAAGGTCATTTACTAAGAATGGCTTTTTATGGTGGTCTTAGATTCTGTCCCCCAAGGCTTCTGTAAGATTTGCCTAATTTATGACAGGGTGTGTGCCTCATCATAAATTAGGAGGAACTAAGTATTGTTTCACGACCGCTCAGAAAGGGGACTTACAACTTTTTTTACTACTAAAATATATTCGAAGATGTGTGGTTTCTATGTTTTTATCCTGCTTTTTATGTTTATGGCAGTTCTCTTTAAACTGGTGTCATGGCTTCTATGTGACGGCGTCTTATCCAGGCCTCCCTGATATTACCCAGGTTTTCTATAAATGTTCATTATTTGTAGAAAATCCCCAGATTCTACTTTCACTTTCTCCAGCGTCTAACCTCTCCAGCCTCGCTCTGCCCGGTAACTGCTGATCATCTGGAGAATCATTTTCCTATTGGAGGGAAGTATAAGCACCGTCCAATCAGAGCGCAGCTCCTCCAGCGTACAGAGTGACTGGGATCCTCTATTACAGCTGCGCTCGTCTGGGGGGACACAGGTTCTTGTGACTCGGGGCCCCCAATATATCAGAGGCAGATGAAGAAGATGTCCCCCCTCGTTGTGCTTCTCCTCCATGTGTCTGCGGTGTATTCTGGTGAGTATGGAGGCTATGTGCTGTGTATTGTCAGTGCAGTTTATGTATCAGTGTGTTATAGTCTATAAGATGTTGGAAATCACTGGAGAAGGGGCACATGTAGTCCATGGGGGTCATTTATCAAACTGGTGTAAAGTAGAACTGGCTTAATTGCCCATAGTAACCAATCTGATTCCACCTTTCATTTTTTACAGCTCCTTTGGAAAATGAATGGAAGAATCTGATTGGCTGCTATGGGCAACTACTTCACACCAGTTTGATAAATGACCCCTATGTCTCTATTTCCTGGGATCGGCTCCAGCGTTCTTCTGTCTGTCGCTAGACAGCGGTGCGATCATCATGTGACAGTATGGCGGTATAACCTCTGCTGCATGGACATAATGTGGAGAACACTGGGGAGAGGGTTACTGAGCAAAATGTGCTAAAATCACGTCGTGCGCCAAATATATTATGTGTTCTATAATGAAGAGGAAGAGGCGGGACTAAGAGGAGGAATAAAGTGCGCTAAATTTATTATAGACGTGCGGCAATTAGACGTAAAACTTATTGGTGTGTATTCTCGTCAGCCATGAAGTCGTGTAAGGAAAGAAACGTTACTGCTATACTCACTATATGAAAATTAGAAGCTCTTTGCACATTTTTTAAAATCAAAATTGTATTGGGCCCATCTACCATCTAATGACAAGGTGGCTTCCAACAGATGGGACATACACTGAAAGTCTTGATTCTCCTGGGCTTTTGGCCTGCAAAATTCATCCGTACGTACCTGAGCGACTCTAACAAAAGCCAAAATGTGATGTCTAGATGACTGGGTAGAGCATCTCCTAAATGGACGATCTTTGCAATGGTTATTGCCTAGCAAAAGTGGTCCAAGGAAGGACGAACAGGAAACTGGTGGCAGCGCCATGGGAGCCTTGGGGAGTGAAGGCTACCCCGTCTGGTCTGATCTCAAAAACAGCATTGTAGCGCAAACTGCTGAATATGTTAAAGCTAAGTCAGAAACAGATGGCTGTGTATGGGGCTATGTAGACTGGTCAAAAGTGCCAATGCCGATTCCGGACCACCAAAAATTTCTATGATAAGCATCAGAACCGAACCAGTGAGCAATGGAAGAAGGCAGCCTGGTTTCATTCATTACTTTTTGGCCTGTGGGAAAAGGTGACACCAGGTGCACTATGGGAAGAAGACAAGATGGTGGAGGCAATCTGAGGCTCTAGGCCAGGCATCCTCAAACTGCGGCCCTCCAGCTGTTGCAAAACTACAACTCCCAGCATGCCCAAACAGCCTACAGGTATCAGCCTACAGCAGGGCATTGTGGGAGTTGTAGTTTTACAACATCTGGAGGGCCGCAGTTTGAGGATGCCTGCTCTAGGCAGTGTTTTAAGGAAAAAAAATTTTTTTTACAAAGTGAGTCCTAATGACTCTGAGGCTTATTGAGGCTGGGCTTGTTGCAGTGAGTGGGCCTATAGAAGTCCTGAGCGGGGGTGCTGCTAGGGTTGCCACCTTTCCCAACAAAAAATACTGGCTTAAGTTAAAAAGATTGGTGTGGATTAATATGGGTGTTATTTGATAATATTTCACGTTTTGCTCCATTTTCTTTTTAAATAAAATCAAACTTCTCACTGTTTGGGTCACCCTGACAATTAAATTTTTATGTAGCCTCTATTTTTGATATGCTTCTGTGGGGATTTGAATTCACAACCATCTACATTAGAGCAGTGTGCATCCTCTCACATACAGCTAACCACAGACAGACAAAACCAATCAGAATGCAGATACCTCCCCCACTACCCTAGAGCAGTGTGCATCCTCTCAACATACAGCTAACCACAGGCAGACAAAACCAATCAGAATGCAGATACCTCCCCCACTACCCTAGAGCAGTGTGCATCCTCTAACATACAGCTAACCACAGACAGACAAAACCAATCAGAATGCAGATACCTCCCCCACTACCCTAGAGCAGTGTGCATCCTCTCACATACAGCTAACCACAGGCAGACAAGACCAATCAGAATGCAGATAACCTCCCCCACTACCCTAGAGCAGTGTGCATCCTCTCACATACAGCTAACCACAGACAGACAAGACCAATCAGAATGCAGATACCTCCCCCACTACCCTAGAGCAGTGTGCATCCTCTCACATACAGCTAACCACAGACAGACAAGACCAATCAGAATGCAGATACCTCCCCCACTACCCTAGAGCAGTGTGCATCCTCTCACATACAGCTAACCACAGACAGACAAGACCAATCAGAATGCAGATAACCTCCCCACTACCCTAGAGCAGTGTGCATCCTCTCACATACAGCTAACCAGAGAAAAGCCCTCCATTACTTGAAATAAGTAAGCATTTGTTTTAGCCTCTTAATAGCCACCTGTCAGCTCTGCAGCTGCTCCCTTATTCTCCTCCATAACCCCTCAGGTGCGGCACCTGAGGATTTAATTGCCAGGGATCTCAGCGCTCGGTCACAGGCAGGGGGTCTCCAATGTGCTCCTGCTGCCTGCATTTGTATATGAAACGTTACTCCTCATTGGTGGCCAGTGCGTCCGCCCCTCCTCCTCCCGTCTCTCCTCATTGGCAGCAGCAGCACAGGGGAAGGGAGGAACTGCTTCCGTCTCCCCGTGCTGCTGAGGGAACATGGCCACGCTGACAGCTGCGCGGCCACGTTCTCTCATACTAGGCTGTGCAGTAGCACAGCCTAGTATCGATAAAAGGCAAATCCCGGTATCGTATCGATACCGGGCTAAAAGTATCGATTGGGTATCGAAACTTCGATACCTGAAACAACCCTATACCAGACAGTAATGCGGGACTGAAATGGAGGACATGTCAGGGGTGACATTAAAGGGACTGTCTCATCTTGCAATTATTATGACAAGATGGGACACTAGCCCCAACAACCAGGTGGCCAGGAAACAGTGGAGCGGGCCGGCACTCTGCTCTTTAAGTTTTCTTCTAGTCACCTACACACTGTACATACATGACCCTGTCACCTACATGCTCTACATACATGACCCTGTCACCTACATGCTCTACATACATGACCCTGTCAACTACACGCTCTATATACATGACCCTGTCACCTACACGCTGTACATACATGACCCTGTCACCTACATGCTCTACATACATGACCCTGTCAACTACACGCTCTATATACATGACCCTGTCACCTACACGCTGTATATACATGACCCTGTCACCTACACGCTGTACATACATGACCCTGTCACCTACACGCTGTACATACATGCCCCTGTCACCTACACGCTGTACATACATGACCCTGTCACCTACACGCTGTACATACATGACCCTGTCACCTACACACTGTACATACATGACCCTGTCACCTACACTCTGTACATACATGACCCTGTCACCTACATGCTGTACACACACGACCCTGTCACCTACACGCTGTACATACATGACCCTGTCACCTACACTCTGTACATACATGCCCCTGTCACCTACACTCTGTACATACATGACCCTGTCACCTACACGCTGTACATACATGCCCCTGTCACCTACACACTATACATACATGACCCTGTCACCTACACGCTGTACATACATGACCCTGTCACCTACACACTGTACATACATGACCCTGTCACCTACACACTCTACATACATGACCATGACACCTACACGCTGTACATACATGACCCTGTCACCTACACGCTGTACACACATGGTGCCCTCCTCCTGTAGTGTATGTGTGATATGTAACACTCTGTATCTCTCTCAGACAGTCACTTTCTGCGCTATTTTCACTCTGGGGTCTCAGCTCCGGGGTCCGGCCTGCCGCAGTACTCTGTAGTTGCATATGTGGATGATCGGGAGATACTGGGAGGAACAGACTCGGATCGCTAAAGGCCATGAGGCCATAAACAGACAAAATGTGAGGACAGCGATGAGCCGCTTCAACCATACCGGAGGTGAGAAATAATATACTGTATACACTAATTACACACTACACTGTATACACCGATACACACTATACTGTATACACTAATATATACACTACACACAATACTGTATACACCAATATACACACTACACTGTATACACTAATATACACGGTACACACTATACTGTATACACCAATATACACAATACACTGTATACACTAATATACACAATACACACTATACATGTATACACCAATATACACAATACACACTATACTGTATACACTAATATATACACTACACACAATACTGTATACACCAATATACACACTACACTGTATACACTAATATACACAATACACACTATACTGTATACACTAATATACACAGCCAGTGCCATTAATGTCCCCACATAGTAATTATTCCCCCTTTGTACCTGCACATAGTAGTAATGCCCACACTGTGCCCCCTTCACAGCAGCTATGCCCAGATATGTGCCCCTTTATAGTAGCTATGCCAGATATGTGCCCCCTTCACAGTAGTTATGTCCAGATATGTGCCCCCTTCACAGTAGTTATGTCCAGATATGTGCCCCTTAACAGTAGTTATGTCCAGATATGTGCCCCTTAACAGTAGTTATGTCCAGATATGTGCCCCTTCACAGTAGTTGTGTCCAGATATGTGCCCCCTTCACAGTAGTTATGTCCAGATATGTGCCCCCTTCACAGTAGTTATGTCCAGATATGTGCCCCCTTCACAGTAGTTATGTCCAGATATGTGCCCCCTTCACAGTAGTTATGTCCAGATATGTGCCCCCTTCACAATAGTTATGTCCAGATATGTGCCTACTTCACAGTAGTTATGCCCAGATATTTGCCCCCTCACAGTAGTTATGCCCAGATATGTGCCTCCTCACAGTAGTTATGCCCAGATATGTGCCCCTCACAGTAGTTATGTCCAGATATTTGCCCCCTTCACAGTAATGTCCATATATGTGCCCCTTCACAGTAGTTATGTCCAGATATGTGCCCCCTTCACAGTAGTTATGTCCAGATATGTGCCCACTTCACAGTAGTTATGTCCAGATATGTGCCTACTTCACAGTAGTTATGCCCAAATATGTGCCCCTTTACAGTAGTTATGTACAGATATGTGCCCCCTTACAGTAGTTATGCCCAGATATGTGCCCCCACACAGTAGTTATGCCCAGATATGTGTGCCCTCACAGTAGCTATGCCCAGATATGTGTCCCCTTCACAGTAGCAGTGTGATGTCTGACACTATATTGTGCTGCAGCTGTGGAACCAGGGCAATATTTAGATTTTATGCTGCCCTAGGCACTTTAGTGCCGACTTCCTCCCCCCACCATATTTTTTAGATAGCTGACTGTAAAATGCTCCCTAGGCCTTCAGCTATCTCTCAGGACTCCCTCATACGCTTGCACAATTAAAGGGCTGACCTGGTCTATGTGCGCTTAGCAGCTGATGTCATCTGTGTTGGTCCCATGTTCATATGTGCCTGCATTGCTGAGAAACAATATGTTTTATTATATGCAAACGTAAGCGTTACGATTACTCCTAGAGGCTCCGCTCTCTCTGTAACGGCTGCGCCCTCTGCACTTTGGCATGGCCAGTTGTGATGACATTTTCACTGCCGGGCCCTGTCAAAGGAGACAGGGAGCAAGAGTTGCAAAGAAACTGGAGCCTCTAGGTGTAATGGCAACGCCCCCGTTGCTCCTAGAGGCTCATTTTCATAAAATAAAACATTATTTTTCTCAGCAATGGGGACACCTATGAACATGGGACCAACACAGATGCCGTCAGCTGCCAAACGCACATGTAACAGGTCAGCCAGTGTCATAGGTTAAAAACTGCTGACAGATGCCCATTAAAACAGGTGTCCGGATTCAGAGCTGAACCCGGACATGTCCCCTTCTCCCCCCACTCAGCCCCTCTGACATCTCATACTCCGATGCTCTCCTTTGGCCTGCACTGTAGAGCTTAGGGCAAGGGCTGTTTTGTTTACAGCCCTAGCAGTGTTCCCGGTGATGGGCGGCTTTACAGGCTAGGGCAGCGCTAAAGCCTGTCCATTAGTGCCATTGATGTCATTGGGCTCACTGCTAGGCGGAACCCCCCCCCATAGTACACCTACAGTGCCCTCAGTACTAATAAGGCACCCCTAATAGAAATAAGGCCAATCTATAAGGCACTCTTATGGAGCCCTCAGTAGTAATGCCCGCCACCACTGCCCACAGTATTTATAATGTTCCCTGCAGTGCCCTCTAACATTATAATACCTCCTGCCGTACCCCATGGAGTTATAATCCTCTCTGTAGTGCCCCGATAAATTATAATGCCTGTCCTCTCCCTCCAGTCTTCTATACAATACAGTCCCATGTAAATAACATCACTCCTCTCCCTCCAGTCTTCTGTACCAAGCAGTCCCATGTAAATAACACTAGTCCTCTCCTTCCAATCCCATGTAAATAACCTCTCTTCATTATAGTCTTCTATAACTTACAGTCCTATGTAAATAACTTAAATCCCCTCCTTCAACCCCCTCCAACACATAGTCCCATGTAAATAACATCACTCCTTACCCTCCAGTCTTCTATAATATCCAGTCCCATGTAAATAACACCAGTCATCTCCCCCCAATCTTCTGTAACATACAGTCCCATGTAACTAACACCCATCCCCTCCCTTCGGCCCCTCTAACATACAGTCCCAGTTAAATAACATTTTCCCTCCCACTAAGCACGGAGGAGGTACAACAGGGAAAAACCACATCTCCCAGCATTTCTCTGGCACTTACTTGGCATCACAGGTCTCCACTGCTGAGTGCTGGTTTTTTCTGCATTGGTCACAGGTCCTGCCACCACTTCCAGTGTTGAAAAGATCATGTGACTATGATGTCATCGCAGGTCCTTCAGCTATAAAGTATAGGCAGAACGGACATCAGATTCACAGTAAGTCATAATTAGATCCCCCCCCCACCGCCCCTCAACTCCAAGGTGACCAGGTTACTCTGGCAGAGGAAGAGAAAAAAATAATAAAATAATTAAAAAATAAAACACCTCTGCTGGCACTGGGAAGGGCCTCCTCCCTCTCTGAACCAGCTGCACAGGCGATATGTCCGTCCCTGCTTAGTACTAGGCCCAATACATGACAGCCTTGAACTGCAACATTGTTTCTATTAGGCAGTGTTTCTCCACCTTCAGCCCTCCCACTAGAAGGTTCTAGATCAGCTAGAAAGTTTATAAAAGTAGAGCAAAGGGTGTGCCCTCCAGTCACTGCACAGCCCTAAGGAGCAGCAGAGTGGCCCACTGCACCGTTCCCCCCTGTCACTGCACATGCGCCTCAAACACAGCATCATTAGCAATATTTATTAATATTTTTATATTAGATTACTAATCATTATTACTGCTGCACATGGGATGTAGCTATCCCCTGTTCCTATATTTTGCATCTGCTTCACAGCCACATGACCCTGTGGCATCGGGATAAATGAGGGGTAATTTATGGGGTCCTTGGAGCATCGGGCCCCAGCAGTAGCCTGTACATATATTATATATGTGCTCTGTGTGACATGTTCCTGTGCTGTCTGCAGGTTTCCATTCCTTCCAGTGGATGTACGGCTGTGAGCTCAGAGATGATGGCAGCATCATAGGATATGATCAGCACGGATATGATGGAAGAGAATTCATGTCCCTGGACACACAGACGTGGACTTATATCCCCACCATGCCCCAGGCTCAGATGACCACACAGAGATGGAACAGTCCAGAGGAACAAATGGGGGTGAGATGGAAGAATTATCTGGAGAATATCTGTGTAGAGTGGCTGCAGAAATATGTGGAGTATGGGAGAGAAGATCTGGAGAGGAGAGGTAAGTGCTCATTATCAAAGCTCCCTGTCCATGGACCTGTCACATATGCTGGTATGTGTGCGACGTGTGTGGGGCTCTGACCATCACACGGTCGTGTACAGAGTGGGACACCAGTGCCTGCACACTGCCAGTTATCAGGTCTAGTCACACTGCCAGCTATCAGCTCCAGTCACACTGCCGGCTATCAGCTTTAGTAACACTGCCGACTATTAGGTCTGGTCACACTGCTGGCTATCAGCTCTAGTCACACTGCCGGCTATCAGCTCCAGTCACAATGTCGGCTATCAGCTTTAGTCACATTGCCGGCTATCAGGTCTGGTCACACTTCCGGCTATCAGCTCTGGTCACACTGCCGGCTATCAGCCTTAGTCACACTGCCGGCTATTAGGTCTGGTCACACTGCCGGCTATCAGCTCTAGTCACACTGCCGGCTATCAGCTCCAGTCAGACTGCCATCTATCAGCTTTAGAAACACTGCCAGCTATTAGGTCTGGTCACACTGCCGGCTATCAGCTCCAGTCATAATGTCGGCTATCAGCTTTAGTCACATTGCCGGCTATCAGCTCTGGTCACACTGCCGGCTATCAGCTTTAGTCACATTGCCATCTATCAGGTCTGGTTACACTTCCGGCTATCAGCTCTGGTCACACTGCCGGCTATCAGCTCTAGTCACACTGCCAGCTATTAGGTCTGGTCACACTGCCGGCTATCAGCTCTAGTCACACTGCCAGCTATTAGGTCTGTCACACTGCCAGCTATTAGGTCTGGTCACACTGCCAGCTATCAGCTCCAGTCACACTGCTAGCTATCAGCTCTAGTCACACTGACAGCTATCAGGTCTGGTCACACTGCCGACTATCAGCGTTAGTCACACTTCCGGCTATCTAATTTTCAGCCACACAGGCTATAGTTTATCATGTTTTTCATAATAAATTAATATAGCAGTGCTCTAGCATGGCACTATCTTGTGGCTGAGAAAATAAAAGCATTACAATTCTAAGCGGTTCTTCAGTGCCTCCAATTCAGGCAGCTAATCTGTGGAAAAAAGAGAGTTTCATCAGTAGTTGCCCTTCTGTCTCACCATTGATTCCTTGATGTCTGGTGCTGGACAGTGCTGGAAAACTAAAGCAATTGAATTTAACACATGTATTCTGGCTGTGTACTTCACTGCATTTTGGATGGTGTTAGAAGCTTCAGGTCCCTTCCCATAAAAAAGAGAAAGTTTGGACTTCTGGGTATTCTAGAATTACAGACTGAACATAAGTATATATAGAGAGAAATTGCATCCCTTAGCCGAATTGGGATGATAGTAAAGATTAACTGGAAAGGGGCTCCAAGAGAACCACCATATTCATACTGCCTATTCCTTCTTATATGTAACCTTCGAAAAAAGACTTGATGTAAAGTGAAAAGACAGTGCCTATCCTTGCAAGTACATGTATCTGTGAACTGCCAAAGTTTCTAGTAAAACTATTCATCTGTTACATCCAAAGCCGACTTTATCATTGCACTGCACCATCACCTGCATTGCCACTGCATTACATTCCATAGCTTCACAAGGCATCCCTGCCTTGCTCCCAACATCCATCAATACCAAGGGAAACGCACCTACCACCAGGCAGGAGATCCCAGGTCATGGC
The DNA here is from genome assembly GCA_033119425.1 of Bufotes viridis. Lineage (NCBI taxonomy): Eukaryota > Metazoa > Chordata > Amphibia > Anura > Bufonidae > Bufotes > Bufotes viridis. Next base: position 13,651,974 of record CM065597.1, on the reverse strand, counting down.
ATGCCCCAAGGGGAAGAAAGGGTGCACCCCTTTCTTCACTGCATGACCCATAGAGCTCCAGAATGAGTACTATTACCACCAGCATTGTCACTATCACTTCAGTCATATTCCTTTCCAGGCACACTGCATATGTCTACAGTCAAAGAAGCCTATTCTTCTATGTGAGGAGCACAGGGGTCTCCTGAGTGTTATACACAGTACAGCGGGCTCTGCTGATTGTACAGACTGCCAGAGTATAGGACAGATCAGATCCGGTACATAGAGTCCACTTATATTTTCTTCTTCTTCCCTCTCAGTTCAGCCGCAGGTGAAGGTCTCCGGTCAGAAGAAAGGTGACATCCTGATGCTTCACTGCCAGGTGTACGGATTTCACCCCAGAGCTGTGCACGTGAAGTGGTTGAAGAACGGGGAGACGACGTTCCCTCCTATGAGACCACACACACCCTCCCCAATCCTGACGGCACCTATCAGATCAGGGTCAGTGCGGAAGTGATCCCCAAACAGGGCGACAGTTACTTCTGTTATGTGGATCACAGCAGCCTGGGCGAGCCACTGAACGTTGTGTGGGGTGAGTTGTATCCATACTGGGCGGATGATGGGAGTAAGACTATGGAAAATGTCATGACTGGTAAACACTTGTGACATGTAATTGTATAGTCTATATCCTGATCTCCAGCATCTCACTGTCAGATGTCAGATAGTCTCTGGAGTTCTGGACATGTTTATAATGTAATGGATCTGTTCATGTTGATATCAGGCTTTATTGACCCCTGATAGAAATCTCGAGAACCAGTCACGGTGTACTGTACTTACTGTACGCCGGTGTGAAGGATTCTGTATTTCCTATGTATGGTAAGTGGGAGCACGATGACCACTTGTCGTATACAAGCTTCTCTCCATTTGCTGCACAATGTCTCCTCTGAGCCTTTCTCTTACTATTTTGAGGTTATATTTGATATCTGATGCTGCCTGAGTAAGAGGGATCTAGAACAAGTCTGTGTAAGGGTCTGTTCACATCACATATGGAACCCATACATTGGGAGGCCTCTGGACATAAACCGAAGACAGAAGACTGCAACGTATCCCACTGTATAGGCATAGAGTGTGATACATTGCCTCTAGTCTCTGATTCCTGTTTGTAGATGTATTTGTGTGTCGCCACACAGCATGACACTGCCATTCTTCCCACCATCCCTTATGGGTTCTCAGCCATCACTCTGAAGGATGAGGCCGGCTGGGAAAGAAGAGTAGTTTTCCTTGTGTCTTCTGGCCAGTGACCCCAGCCTTTAAAGACTGGTTTACCCACCCTTCCTGGGCATCCAGCTGGCGGCCGGGATTCCTTTTCTGCTGTGGAGGCTCTATTGATTTGTCCCTATACAGACAGTCACAGTATTCACAAAAATGGTTTCAGGGCTATCACGTGGAAGCGCACCAATTAAAAATTACCATAAAATCATAAATAGGCCCCCTAGTCTTAGAGTTCCTTGATATATCTTTGCTTCTTCTCCACAAAGCAATGAGCCAAATCTTCATTCTACATACACTTTCCACAAAATGCAGTAGTTCAGTATAGCTAGTTACTCTGCCCGATTAGCCTAAACACAAAAGATAGATATTGTGTAGCCTAACAGTATAGTTTTAAAAACAGAATTCATACTCACAAAAGAAAAATATAAAATGTTATATCTAAAAACACCTGTGCAAAAGCACTAACCAGAAAAGCCCAATCCAGGATTTTGCCCTCATTCGTCTTTTTCTGAGGCATGGTCAGTGCAAGTTCCATAACATAATATATACTGTAGGTAGCGGTACTTCAAACCACACCCTTTGTTTGTAATATACAAAACAATCTACTAACTAAAATGCAAATGAGAGAAAGTTTTCTTTGATCAGAATGGCAAGAAACTCCAGATAAAAGCCCAATTCAAAACAAGGTAAATATGACTCCCCTAAAATTATATAATTTAAGACACTATCATATTCCAGGATCGATTGTTTGTAATACAGATATTAAATGCCTTATGACATATTCCAAGTTTGCTTGTTTTTAATGCAAATATCCCAATGTTGACAGAAAACAGAGAAATAATTTTTTATTCACCTAGTTTTAAACTAACAAATAATGTGCGGTCTAGATGAATCTTGGTTGGTATTCTATTATTGATAAGTGATGCACCCACAAATGATGTCATATGGAAATCCTACACCTTATATGGTAAAGGGGATACCCAAGTGAGGACCTCACCTGGAGGCCCCATATCACGTGTCCTAGGCCACCTGTCACCTTAAGTAAATATCCAAATTTGTTTCCAATACTGTGCATCTCAACCAAAATTACATTTAATTTCAAAATCATTATTCAAACACCCAGGTGTCAAGGTTTTAGGTGTATATATCCAAAAACCTTCCCATTTATTAGGTTTATTTTCCTGATCCTCACATCTCCACTACCTAATTCAATGCCCCGAAAATGTACAAATGAAGGATCCTTCCTGTTTGTTCTTTAAAATGCATAGAAACACTGAGTGGTAAGTCCTTTTTGGTGTATTTCAACAGTGTTCTCCAATACAGATCTCAAAGGCTACAGTATGTACACCATTAGGGGCAATTGTCTAAAAATATCATCTTTATTAAAAAATATTCAGCCATTCTGTGGCTAAGGGTTAACTCTTTGTCTAGCTGTGTGAATCATACCTTCACTTTTACTTTGTGCCCATCACCTAATAACCTTTATCTTTAAATGACTAAAAGGCCATAAACACTTATTTAAGCCCCATTCTTATTAGTAAGATCAGAATTGAGCTATAATGAGCGTTTAGGAGGTCAGCGATAAGGAGCTGAGCTGCCTGATTGGACACAGTAAAGTCACACAGCCTGTTACTAGAGAATAAAAAAAAATAATCTCAATGCTGTACAGAGAAAGGGGCTTACAATTTTTAATAAAGATTGACTGAAAAAATTATTTTTAGCTCAAAAAGAATGACGCAATAATAAAAAAATTGCCTCCAAAGGTAAACATAGCCCACAGATCTTTTGCCACAGGGGCACTCTAACATACCGTACTGTATATATAAAAATTTTAAAATTACAGGTGATATGACCTCTAATAGAAAGGTTACCAATATAGTCTCCTCCTGTAAAGGAGAGTATAGGCTTATGTTTTTGATTACCTCTTGTTTCATCACAGGCTTTACATTTATACCATCTATACCAGCTGGTGGGTCAGATCGGCCTAACTTCCCTTCGCTGAACTCCTGGTTAGAATGTCTTTCAGGTTATCAGCTTTTAGAAATACCTCCAGTGGCTGTTCAGGGACTTATTCTCCTATGTCTGGATTGTTTTGTACTATATTCCAGTTCTTTTCAATCATTTTCTTAACCTTGGAATCCTGGGTAACAAATAAAGGGTACAGAACATGAATGAAATGACTCCTCTATCCTATCCCATCATAACCTGTCTATACAAATCTTTAATATTTCTGTTTGCGTCTTAACAATAGCATCTTAACATTTTAAATGGTCCACTATTTTTAATCCAAGGATAGTACTGACAGCTGTCAGCTGCTATATACTGTAGCTGTTCACAGCAAGGGTACATTGAGTATAGAATGAATTCTCTTTCTTAAAATGTTTCAAAATCTTGGAAATTAATGTGCTCTTTATTCCATTCATGAGTAAACCGCAAGACAAGTATTATATTCCAAAAACGTATTTAACCCATATTCATCCCCCTCTCACAATATGATACAATCATCTATATATCTTCAGTATATTAAAATATTATTTTAAAATAGATTTGCCTCAAAATAAAGACTCCCCCCCCCCTCAAACATGTCCACGTAAAAATTGGCAAAACTGGAGGAAATTTTGCCCCCATCTCGACACCAATTCACTGTATATAAAATGTATCATCGAACCAAAAGTAATTCTTTGACAAACAAAACTGAATATTTGTAAAATTAACTCTGTGTCTTTCTCCTGTCATACCATTGCCTCGAAACTTTCCTCAACTGCTCGTATGCCAGTATGACGACACATCGCCAGCACATAGCAATATGGAGTCGTTCATTAAAGGGATTTTATCTAAAATCTTGATTAGGTGTGAGGAATCCCTCAAATACGACATCATGTTTTTGTAATGCACTGAGGTAAATATTAGAAATATTCTAACAGTTAGCTAGTTATAGACTAAACACCCAACACGATGGGTCTTCCTGGGGGGGGTTGTTTACACTCTTATGCATTTTAGGAAGGTAATAAATGACAGGGCGTCTCTGATGTTTAATATTCAATATTAGTTGTTATTATCTATAATCTCATTTATTTTAGCTACCTTTAGCATATCCTAAGTCTTTTTTTATAGATGTCCACCGAATTATTTTTATGTAAACTCTAAGTATCCCTTTTATTCTGCTGTCAATTAATTTCCTTATCGCAATCTTCCTTATTTAACGAAACCATACAGTTGTACCTTCTTAGTGGTTTTTCTGACAATATTATTATCCTCATTTAGTTATTTTAATGCTGCCCATTTTATTTTAGTGAGATTGTCCCTAAATTTCTATATAGTAGTCTTTAAAAAAATAATTAGTGATCACTTTCTGAAAAGCCTAAATGGAACTATTAGGGTAGGTTCACATAGAGTTTCTTGGAGCAGGTTTTGAGGCAGATTTTCCTGCAGGTTTTTCAGTCAAAACCAGAATTTGATTAAAACAGAATCAATAATATAAAAAAAGGATTTCTTTTTCCTGGTGAATCCACTGGTTATGCCTGTAAAACCTGCAGGAAAATCTGCCACCTAATGAACAATCTACAAAAACACCAGTAGCAAAATAAATAAATAATGTATGTCCTGAGTTTGATGTTTCTCACCTTTAGCTAACATCTGGAGCCGAAAAATAAAATAATTTATATATTGTAAGGGATTAGCTCTTTTCCGGAGTCATTCACACAAAGATAGTCGTCCACTGCAGGATTAGGGGCCAAGCATTGCATTTATTTGGCAGCAGGCAACACAGAGTTATAATGCAACTCAGCAAAATCAACATAAAACACAAAATAAACACCTACCCGGCTGGGCACTTACTAAACAGGCAATATCTCTACCTCACTGTAAGCCCTGTTCACACCCGAGCCGTATGTGCAGCTTTTACCTCTGTGCGTTTTCTCCAGCCCCAAGGCTGTGCAACCAATTCCCTTGGGGGAGCTTGGCTCTCTAGTCCGCCTGACTAGGACCCTGCGACCCAGACCTCGGCATCGCTCTGTGCCCCCCAAGTCCACACAGACAGAGCCAGTCCCAGGCCTCTGTCTTGCAACCTTTCCAGGATCCAATTCCCAGGACCCCACTCTTCTCTCTTTAACAGTCTGGGCTGCACTTCTTTATCCCAGACTGATTGTACACCTGGTGGAATAGGGTGTGGACAGCAGTATTTACCCCTTCCTTACCAGTGATCAGAGTGAGACATTTCACTGTCTCACAATATATATTTATATATACAAAAAAGTCACTAAAAACGCAAAAGTGCAGAAAAATGTCAGCAAAATCCTACAAGGCATTCAGAAAATAAAAACTAGATTTATTTATTTTAGCACAATGTCAAAACATAACAAAATGAAAAAAAAGTGAAAGGATTTGATTCATACTGCTCTATTACTACAGCGGGGTAGAGTCTATGTGATACATGAAGCTCTCAGTATAATCCGCAGCTCATACTCACTTCTCTGTTTTCTATCCAGAACCAAGTAATCCAAGCGTCATACATGTGGTCACCCCTGTGGTCATAGCTGTGGTGGTGATTGTTTTTCTTGCTGCTGCCATTGGTGGATTTCTTCTATATAGAAGTAAGTACCAGGAATACAGTGCACCTCTCAAAATCCACATGAGGCTGCTGACAGCATTGTGCCCACTACAGGGAATCACCGATAAATCTGTGCCCATCATATCACCAGGATCACACAGCGCCCATAGAAATGTGCCAGGCACAGTGTCCTTAATACACCAGCCATGGTCTCCTGTGTGGTCCTGCTCTGCTCTCTACTACCAGGATGTCCATTAGATCAGCGGTCATTCGTGTTGCTCTACAGAGACTGTTCTGGCATTGGTTAGGTTCTGGTATTAAAACCCAGTGAGGTTGATGTGGCCGCTCCCAATTATATATACGTGCACGGAGAGGAAATGCAGACACAAGAGTCTACGTAATCTCTAAGTTTATTTCAGATAGCAAGCGGTATATACATTCTTCAAAAAGGGCTGTGCTTCCTGAGGACAAAACATTATTTTATTGGTTAAAAGAGAAGAAGAGATAACAAAAAAGGAGCTAACAGTGGACCTGCGCACTGGACACTACTTTGGAATGTGAACATAAGATAAACATATAAAGTTCGGCCATCTTCTAATGGCGTCTATCCTAACAATACATCATATGTGACACTTCATAGAGGTGCTCTTCTATAGGTTGTGCGTACTATGTGTCCAGCATACAAACATTTAAAGGGTTTCTGTCACCAGGATTACACATTATAAGCTGTCTGACATTAGCTATGTGCTAATGTCAGAGCAGCTTGATAATGTCTTTTTTATAAAAATCCGATGTATATTTAGGCTAAAAAACGTCTTTTTATAATATGTAAATTAGCCTCTAGGAGCAGGGGGCGTTGCCCTGCTCCTAGCGGCTCCGTGCGGCAACCTGCTGGCACGCCCCTTCTTTCTTTGATTGACAGTGCCGGGCAGCGATCCTCTCCTGCCTCCGGCACTGTCTCCCTGCTAAATCCTGCGCCGCCGCTCTGTATTCGGCACAGGCGCGGTGAGCTGAGGACAGCAGGGACCCCCTGCTCCTAGAGGCTAATTTACATATTATAAAAAGACGTTTTTTAGCCTAAATATACATCGGATTTTTATAAAAAAGACATTATCAAGCTGCTCTGACATTAGCACATAGCTAATGTCAGACAGCTTATAATGTCAAAACTTGATGACAGAAACCCTTTAAGGCATTGGCTCAAGCAGGTACATCGAAGCATCAGTAGAGAGAGAGAGAGACAGTGCCCAGATTCGTGCCCCCATGTCTCCTCTCCACGAACAGATAACTTGTACAGCACAGAGAGAAGGGGGGGAGAAAGGTGTACAGCCGCTCTGAAGCTGCAACCCAGCTCAAAGCTGACTACAAAACAAGCCAGAATCCATTTACAGAAGAAAAGTCCTTTTTCCATCACAAGATCAGTGCAGGAGATTCTGATCAGTCAGAAGTGATCTGTGATTGATCTCCTCTATCAGGACAGATGTCTGACGCCCTAAGACAATGCCGGGGACTGAGGACTACAGCCGCATGTGGCCGCCCTGGGTGTAGTATATAAGTCAGCTGCAGTTTTTATCCGGCCACCTCTCAGCATGTTTGCCGTGATGCAGCCACATCTCCCACCCGTTCCCATTATAGTAAAAGAGGCCACAGTGGACTTCCGGCGGCACACATGGGCTAGTGTTGCCAGACCCTGCTAACGCTTATGTGAAAGTAGCCTTAAAAAGCTTTAAGAGGTAGTTTTCTGGGGGTTCTCTGCTGCACGCAGTCCTCACGGGACTCTGACTTTGGGGCCAGAAAATTTGCAATATAGACACATAGAAATGGGGACCCTGTAGCGCCACTTTTATAAGGACCATTCAGATGTAAAACGTTCATTATTGTAATATAGTATAGTATAGTATTTACTTTATGTTTTGGGACTACAGCAGTCCCATCGTCAGGAGTTGTAATTGTACTATAATATAAGCACACATTGAAGTTCTAGATCGGAGAGGTCCTTGAGGTAGTGTCGCCAAAGAGTCCCCATTTTTTACTTATCTAGACTGCTAATAAATATTCTATTTCTGTATTTCCCCACTAATCAGAGAAATATCGATATCATGATAACATTTCTAATATTACAAAGCCCAAAATAACCAGCAAATATAAGAAAAACTAATAATGTGAAACCTGTGCTTTATTGAGCCGACATGGCGATGATTTTACTGGAACTTTCCATAAAAATTATCCAAAAATCTGCTGCCACACACATAACCCAGTGACCTTCAGTCTGTACGTCGCCTCCCCTCAGCCGTCCTCCATTATGATCCTTTATATTGCCCCAATGATGATGGATCTTCAGGCTCCTGTTACTAACTCCATCTCCTCTTCTTGCTTTAGGAAAGAAAGCCGGCTACAAGACGACCAGCAGTGAGTATTCTGTATATGTGTCTCTGATGAGATGTGTCACTAGATGTGACCATCACTGATGTCCTGTGAAGATGGAGGACAGTACGTGGCGGTATATGAGAGGAGGCTGTGATGTATGTAGTGAGCCCTCTACCCTGTGTATAGGAGATCGCTGTGATTTCCTTCATAGGATTTAAGTGACATTTTATATTTCATGGTTTAAAGAGGTTTTCTCACCACAGACAACTCTTCTAATATAGGAGTTATTTCTGGGTAAAGCTATGACCGGTCACATATTTCTCCCTCTAGCGTCAGGGGAATACATAGATATCCTGAGTCTACCATAAGGGAGAGCTGCTGTTAAAGAGCAGATCTCCATTATGGCTTATAGAGGAGGGGATCAGAGTGGTGACCCCCTCCCTCTATGGCAGGCATGTCCAAACTGCGGCCCTCCACCTGTTGCAAAACTACAACTCCCAGCATGCCCTAATAGCTGAAGGCTATACAGGCATGCTGGGAGTTGTAGTTTTGCAACAGCTGGAGGGCCGCAGTTTGGACATGCCTGCTCTATGGATTCCATATGACCTCATAATATATGTGGATCCGGTTTGTCTTTATGAGACCTATTTTAAGAGACAAAGAGGTGTTGAAATTGGCAGAAAGCATCCATCTTCTTCTTGTCCTGTACAACTCCTTTACATTTACATACCGTAAAATACTTATGTGACTTTGTAGATAGGCTGCTTTAATTATCCTGAAAATTCAAAAGTAGTATACAGGTGGCTCTCTGATGTCACACAATGGTGCGTGGTGCTTCCGTATAGTAGTACCCCACAGACCACAGAACAATTGATATTAGAAGATAAATGAATACGGGCACTCTACTATATGTAACTGCACTGAAATTTATTAAGAATATAAAAAAATTTATAAAAAATATATATATAAAAATGTAAAAATATATATATAACACAAAGTCAGTTATATTGCTTATAGTGGGCCAAGTGTATCGATTGTGGCCACACAAAAGGGGTAGACTGTAGGTGGTATGTGTGGACTCCACTCTATACAGTTGGTCCTTGCTGTTGGAAGTCTACTATAAATAACAACCTTCAAGCAAAATACAAAACGCTCAAGCAAAATTCAAGCAAAAAGACACAGTCCTTATTTGATAAGTGTAATCTGTCAGCATCAGTACTTATCATTGGGTCATATTGTAGGGTTGATATATAGGTCACCTACATAAGGGGGTGTTTAATTATCCTGTAAAGTCACATGACTGACGGCAGATCGGAGATAAACCGCCGTCTGACCAACCAAATCCAGAATTGTTTTTAGAGGGTTTTGAAATTGCAGTGTACAAGAATGAGGAAAACATGAAATAATGAAAAATCTGAAAATATAGAAACTGTAAAGAAAAATGAACAAAGTTTCTCCACTTTACATTCATATTTTACGAGCAACGTTTTGTTAAAATCTGGAATATTGTTTTAAATAATTTCCCATTTTCACAGCTTCAGACACTTCATCTGATGCGTCTCATAATGCCGTTAAAGCCTAATGGTGAGTGATTATGAAATATGAAATGTTAGATAATATTTAAGAGAAACCCCCCGGATGTAGTGGTACAAATCTACCATTTCAGCATCCTCGGTGCCACCTGTCTGTCACTCCCCTAGCCACACTGCCACAGGTCCTCCGCGTCACCTGTCCAAGTACATAGCAGGGGATAATGTCCCCATACAGTATATATGTTCTGCACATCCCAAAAGCTATGGCCCACATTTACTAATAGAGTGCACCTAGTCTGTCAAAAATTGCTCTAAAAAGTGGCCCAATTTGGCACGTCTATGTTTAGAGAAAATTTATGTGTCTAGTCTGAAAGGGGCAAGGTTTCATAGTAAAGGGATGTGGCCAATGCGGGATTTTGCGCCACAATTCTAGTGTAAAATTCTGTATTAAAGTAATGCTGAGCTCATATCACCGTTTAGCTTTCTGTTCTTCTGATCCGTCAAAAAAATCTGTAAAAAAAAGAAATTTATGCAAATTGTTATATGCCATGGTTTGAGAAAGAGTTTGTCTACAGTAATGATCTATATATCTATCAAGAAAAATTGTATTCTATGGCACCGTTTCATTGATGACAATTTTTGTTTATGGCGGGGCGACGTCCGGACCCTTCAGGAATTATCACCCGATCATGGTGTGGGAGGAGCTAAAAGTTACCCTACTTTGGGAGAGAACAGGATTCATTTCCTTAATACTTGGGTCATCAAAGATGAGGGGGGTCAATTACAAACAGACAGGAGCAGTGTGCTACACTACACTAGTAATCATCCTCCTGTGGTTAAAAAATCCTTCCCTTACTCCCAATATCAGAGGGTACGTAGAATAGTATTCAATACAGATATCAGGGAGTCAAGGATTGAAGAAAATACAAACAAATTTAAAGCAAGGGGCTATCCAGATTCACTTTTACAAAGTTAGAAAATGAGAACAGAAACTGAGGGACACACACAGAGAAAACCACGTATCCCATTTGTAGTCAGAGATCAAATAAAAATGTTGAAAAAACAAGAGGCCTTTTGGATACATAGGTTAAATCGTGACTATGAATTAAGTAGTTTCTTATAATCTTGTTTCCTTGTTTACAGAAAACACAAACTATCAAGAATATCAAATGTAGTGAATATAACATAACACGATGTATGTTCAGAATATACAGTATATGCAGTTTCTCTTTCCTCATCATATGGATTTGTTTACTGTATAAAAAGTATATGTCACTGCGCTCTATCTATTCCCTCCTATACTCTCTCTCACCCTGTTGTATTCTTCTTACGCAGACTATGTGGATCAGCCCTCCAGCTGCTCTCACCAGATGTTTAAAGCCATTTAGGGACTCTGTATATTCATAAAGAGGATGAAATTTTGGTTTTTAGTTTAAGGGAATATATTCTTTTTATATTAAATCCTAATTACCTCCATAAATGGTGGACTGTGATGGGGACGAAGTTCGCACCGGGGTTTGCTAATCTGTATGTGGGGCAATGGGAGGAGCTTAGTATACATCCAGGGGGGAAGGTCCGGGCGGGCCTCGTCCTATGGCGGAGATTCATAGATGATATTATTTTTATATGGGGGGGGAGGGGAGAGGGATCCTTAAAAAGGTTTTCTAATGATATTAATAATTTTTTTTTTAGAGTTTACCTTATTTATAGCCAAACAAGTATTAACTTTTTAGATCTAACAAAAATGCGAAAAACAGGATTCTACTCATGTAGAAAATGTAAACGTTGTGGAGATTTGAAACAAAAAAAAAAAACCTATTATGGAGATAGAGAGTAGGGATGGGCGTTATATTCAAAGCATTCGAGATTATATTACATGTCAAACTGAAGGAGTGATTTATGTACTGAGGTATCCGTGTAATAAAATATATGTAGGGAGGACAAAGAGACTGTTATATAAAAGGATAAGAGAACACATTTGTAACATGAAAAATAAATATGAGGGACATCCATTATTACAACACTATAAAGAAGTACATGGAGGAACTTTGAAGGGGAGAAAATAAAAATGGATTTGAGAGAAAGGGGACATCATTAAAATGAAGTGCAAATTGGAAACAAAATATATACTTAATATGAACTCGCTGATTCCTGATGGATTGAATAGTGCAGAAAAGGTGCTTCGGGGGTTAATGGTTCACTCGCTCTATGGAGCCCAGCAGGAGTGTATATAAGGAGACCAAGAGAGTAAGATACTATCCCTGATGAAGTAAAGCACTTCTTTCCAAAACACGTTGGATCTCAATTTTGGCCTCTAACAGCATCCGTACCTGTAACAGGGACGTTATTGAATGCTCAGGAGAGCGCAATACGAATATCCCTGGAGGAGTGCCACCGGCCGCAGCACAACTCCGAGAATTACATTGAGGACTCTGAGGCAAGGTTAACCATCCATCGCATGCACTAGACAAAAGCATCCATATTTTTTACTAGTGCGACTTTTACGGTACAGCCGCGTCACTGCAGCACTACTATTAACCCGAATATGAGCACGGGAGCCACTGATAACAAGTAGTATCTTTCTGGATTTGTTTACTGTGGTTACCATGACGACCTGACGTCACTGACATGACGTACGGATCATTTGGAAACCATGTATATGATATTCCCTATATCTTTGCATAATGTAGAGGTATAATTATTACCTTGTTATATACTTGATAGAAGTCATTATCTTTTTCATATAATTTGTTTTGTTATATTTACTTTGTTGACATGGCAACCTGGCATCACAAAATGTGACTGGCCGGCTATTAAAATTTTGCTATTCTGTGAGATAAATGTATGTTTGAAGAAGGCTCTTACATGAGCCAAAACGCGTGACATTTAACTGTATCCATGTGACAATAAAAAAAAATAAGCTTTACTATCAAGTGAGTGCCAATCCTAATTTTAAAGATGAGTCATTTCCGTCAGAAATCCGTTGTTTGCAGGACTTTTTTTCCATCTAAAATAAGAAATCTATGATGAAATGGCTAAAACAGATACCAAGTGTGTATAATTGTAGCTTAGGATCTGTTTTTTTTACAGGATCCGTTTTTCTTTATTTTTCTGTTCTTCCGACGGATCAGAAGAACTGAAAAATAAATGGTGATGTGAACATGTCCTTATTTTTGACAGCAGAAAAAGTACTGCAGGCAGGGTTTTTTTCCCCGTCAAGAATAACTGATTTCTGATGGAAGTGACACAAACTGGTGCAAACTCATGATAACTGACACTCAAAATAACTGATCCGTTAAATTTTTTACTTAACTTTCTTTTTCTGACGGATCGGTAGAATGGAAAGCTAAACATTGATGTAAACTCGGCCTAAGCCGAGCCATAGTTGGTATGGAGTTAGATAAATCCATCTACAGGATCGGTAAATCTGCTGCTATGTTCCCCGCTGTTTAAGGATTTGACTATTTCCAGTGAAAGCCATTTTAGGGCTATAACTTAATCTGGATCAGTGCAGAATAATGCTGCTTTCACATTGCCCGCACAGCCTCCCGGCATGCTGTTCTGCCATAGAATGCTGTGAATCGGATGGACGCAAAATGTGTCAGTGACTGATCTGGCATGACCGGAATTGCCTGCCAGATCTGTAAGGCCTCTTTCACATGGCCGTAGGTGTCCTGTGCCCATATTAAAGACCACATTTGCAGATCCGCAATACACAGGCACCGTTCCGTTGTCATTCCATTCACTTCATAGGGTCCGCAAATCCGGAGACGCAGAACAGAATCATGGAACTGAACACTACGGAAGCACTACGGAGTGCTTCCATGGGGTTCCATCCCGTATGGCTACGGCCTTGTGAAAGAGGCCTAAGAGGCCTAAATGCCAGTGTAAAACTAGCCTAAGTAAGTAATATATCTCTAGTTCACTGAACACTGGATATGTATTCACAGAGAGAAACTAAATTACCATCACAGAAAAGAAACCCTGTCACCTCCCAATAAAACAGAACTGACCAAAGACTCTTCAGGGTCACACAGGTGACAGAGATGGTTTAGTCACCAAGAAGTGGGGTCACCCCTTTCGGGGCGGGTGCTCCGCTTGTCGGCAGGGGTAGCCTCAGAGTCTGTGTAGGGTTAGCTCTCTAATGGTCCAGACTTCTCTGGTTGGCATCTTACTGAAAGTTAATGTGGTGGTACTGGACATTTTTCAGCATGACTACATCGATATAACTAGATATCATATGATATCATCCTATATTATTTTATATACCTGCCTGTCACAACTTTGATGTGACGTCTGAAATTGAACTTAAAGCGGTTGTCCCACGAAAATGATTCTACAGTTTTCAAATGAGCACCTGGGTCTGAATACTTTTTTAATTGCATGTAATCAAAAATTTTGTATAGCCATTAAGTTATTCAATAAAATGGATCTGGTACAGGCGGAGACCTTGGTATTTTTCCTCCAGGATATTGTCCCTATAATATCTATCTAAATAAGATAAGTAGTGACCTTGATGCTTACCCGGATGGATGGTTTATCAACCATGATTTTTAACACTTGGATATCTGGTGGTTGTGTGGAGATTTGAAGCTCTGACCCAGGATACGAATGGAATGGATTGGCCAATGTACCCTGATTAAGGTGCTAATGCCATTTGTTCTATTTTCGCCTCCTGAGTGGGATCAAGTTAGTAAACAATACAATGTCCGGTCATGGCAACGGAGGTCAATCCCTACATCTTTTGATCCTCATGTTTATATAGATGCTATAGGAGTCCTTAGATGAGTTCCGGATGAATTCAAGGCTAGAAACCAGATAGCTGCAGGTTTCGAATAAATATTTCCTATGATTGGCATAAATAAAAATGTAGACTGAATTTAATATTTGTATTATAAATAATCAAAAGAGATTAGTGAATTATACCCGAGATGCGGTGAAAGGAATAGCGGAACAACTGAATTCTTCATCAGTGATGGCGTTACGAAACCGACTGGCCCTCAACATTTTTTTGGGCGGAAAAAGGAGGCGTCTGCAAGACGCCAACACTGCCCCTGACGGAAGCATCACCAAGGCTTTGAAAGGACTGACTGTTTTTTCAAATGAACTGGCAGAAAACTCTGGAATCAATAACCCGTTTACTTTCATGGCTAGAACAGTGGTTTGAGAACTGGTCTAGTGTGTTGGATAATCAGTTAATTACTGTGGTGGTAGTATTTTTAGTATTGGCATTAATAGGGGTGTTGTGTGGTTCCTTGTTTTAGGAAAATTGTTTCTAAAATGTTCATGTTCTACATGCATGGTGACACTGTCAAAACCAAAGATTATTATGAGCACCTCTTTGAGGAACGCGATTCTGTCCTAAAACAAATAAAACCTTGTTGATAGTTTCGTAATAAATAGAACAAGATGAAAGCAAACCTGTAAGGGAGTTTGGGGGACCTGGTGAAGCAATAAGGAAAGTCCAGCTTTTTGCTGTTTAGGGCGTTGGGATAGTACCTCACTTTGCTTATTCATCTTGTATCTATTTACTGCAAGAAGAAGGGAATTGTGAGAGATAGAATATTGTCTCTATATGTACTGTATTAGCCTTTTCTGTCCACTAGATGGCTGCTAACCAGATGTGGTGAGCCTTGTGTGATTCCTTTGTTTTAAAGTCAATGTGGGGGGGGGGGGGGAGGAGTTAAGTTGCCGTTTTCGAATGTGGCAATAAACTTAGGGATAAAGTTAGCAAGCTACTCCCATTTTGGCAAAGAGCCAATAATCTTTCTTTAAGGACCACCCTTTTTGTCTACCTCAAATCTCCTATATAAGTGTATGTTACTTGAATAAAGGATGGCATATTTTCCATGATACCAGCCTGTATTGGTCTCATTGAGAAAGCTGTATGAGCTCATACTTACAATTCTAACTGATTTGGCACCACACAAAGAAGTAGAGAATCCCATGAATTGCGACCACCATTTTTGGCGTCCCTGGGTGGGCAGACAGCTTGCGTAATTTCTGATTCAAATGCCATGAGAGGACTTGGCCAAAACCATCAGACGAGGTCAAAAGCTGCAGCAAACAAAAGGTAAGACGTTTTATTTCTTACAAACCTCCTCTGAGTCTTTTGCCCAAGTAATTCTCACGAATTGATATTGGTGTTATCGTGATAGAAGGGTTCAAATTATAGCTGATTTGTCCTTTAGAACAAAATAACCCAATTGAATATTCCTTCTTTGTGTGGTAGAACCTGACGTACTGGAACAAAGCAGAAGTTGTTAGACAGCTGACAGTTGCATATCCTGTGACATAGAATTGGATTCCAGCCAAGCTCTGACGAGAGTCTTGGAGAGTGACCAGTTGGATTAACACCAATTCGATTGGAAGTTATTAAGATTGTGTATCCCTAACAAGAGGTGAATTAGACCTGGGGTCTTCACCAAAGGTAGTGTGGGATCAATAGTGGTTATATATTGTTTGAATTGTGTATTACCATTTTCTTCTTTTAGTGTAAGATTGTGGGATCAATAATAACCAGATATTGTTTAGCTGTGTAGCCCCACAATAAAGGGAAATTCGAATGTTGCAGGACATAATGAGGGAATGTCAACAGCAGCTCAGCTGATGAGAGAAAGGGAAAGTTTCAGTCCATAAGTTAAAATCGTTCATGTGTGAAATTGGTGTGCCAGAAACCGGTAGATTAAATGAAAAAATATAGAAAAATATATTGCAGGAAAAGGGAGGTTGGTTGAGAGATAATAATAGGCTCTCGCAAGCAGAGTTATGGTGGAAGTTGTCCACTCATGTGACGGATAGAAAGTTGAAAGAAGTTGAGAAAAATTGAGAATATTTCTATTGTAAAATGGAGGATTTGGATGTGGTAGTGAACAAAGAACAGGATAGTTTTCCATGTGGCACCCATCCCCCTTCTTCTACTTCTAAGTCAACTCCCCTATTTCTTGTTCCTTACCATCCCCCTCTGGAATGTGCTCCACTACAGGAATACCTCCCACCGTGCTTCCTGCTCTTTCCATCCCTTCTCCATCCCCTGACACTCCCTCCTCAGGAAACCAACCCCCGTTATGGGGGGGGGGTGTGTGTAGGCACAGGAATGCTGAAACTAGCAACATGTGTGTTATCTGTAGATCTCCAAGATAGGGCACAATTCCTATTATAGGACCAAGTACTGGATTATATCCAGTGATGTCTACAAATAACCCTTCCCAATAGAGTTGAGCGAACATCTGGATGTTCAGGTTCGAGAAGTTCGGCCGAACTTCCCGAAAATGTTCGGGTTCGGGATCCGAACTCGACCCGAACTTCATCCCGAACCCGAACCCCATTGAAGTCAATACGGACCTGAACTTTTGGGCACTAAAAAGGCTGTAAAATATGGGAAATGACTTAAAATAAAATAAAATAGAGAAAAATAATAAATAAACATTCTAAACTTGAGCCCAAGTGAGTGACAGTGGCACCTGTCACCCAGCAAACAGAGGATGTGGCAGCAACGCCACCACATCGGTCATCGTCACCAAGCATCTCCACTAAATCCCATGAAAGTGTTCAGCTATCAGCTGTCCATCTCCCAAACACTGGAGAGAAAAAGAAATAGAAAGAGGAAGTACCCCCCTACCCATGGCTCTGAATGCCTTATTTCAAACTTCCTGGTTCTTTGAAATGCTGTCATTCTGTCTGGTGGACAGTTTTAAAACCTTATGGCGGTGGCTGTCCCACAGTACGTGTATCCCAGCTGCCGCTACTTTTGCAAGCGAGTCATCCCTTCCCTGCACAGCCAAGTGGCGAACAAAATCAGGTGTGCACTGCGCACGGCTATCTATGGCAACGTCCACATAACCAACAACACAGTGGGTAAATGTAGCGGCTGGCCCAGAGGCGGATAGCATTTTTGCGAATGTCCTTCTGCCCCTGAGGCTTGCTGGGCATTTCTCTTTGTATCCTGTTACCTCCTCCTACTCGGCTTCCTCCTCCTCTGCCTCCTCCTCATCCAGTAACACCTTCACCCCCCACAGCAGCACAGCCAGGGGAAATGACAGCAGTCTGTTTTAAAACTTGTGTGTTTGTGGGAAAAACCCCACAACGCCCAGGAGCTGTGGACAGGCATGGAACAACAGCCCAGCCTGGTGTTGTGCGCTAAAGGGGCAAAATGTAATAGCAGGTATGGGCCTAGCCGGTTTGACGCACATCCCCTGCCTGCCACATGTGCTAAATTTGGGGTGCAGAAATTCCTAAACACCAGACAGTGAAAATCAATTCAGTTAATCGAACACACACAACACCTCCCTTTCACTCAAACCATTAACAAACTATTTACAAATTTACTTAAAAACATATTAAAATAATTATAATGCAGCTAAACTAACCATACAAACAAGCTAAACTATATACACGCCTTATCTTTAACTTAAGGCCAGCCAATTACAAGTGGCTCGGAGGGTGGGTTCCTGCACCAACATAGGCCCTGGCCTGGAACACAATTGTCCAGCCAGAGCACAGTTCTGGAGGATGAGGAGGAGTAGGAGGAACGCTGTGGGATACAGAGGACACAGACGATATACCTCCCTCAAAGAGGATAGCTTGTCCTTGCCTCTGGGCCGCCTGGCAGACATGAGCGACAACATGCTGCAGTGCCTGCGCAACGACAGCCCAGAAACTGCCACATTCTAACTTGTGCTGCTTACTGGGTGGCCACCCTGCTGCATCCCTTATTACAAGGACAACGTGCCATCCTTAATTCCCTCACTAGAGTGTAATAGGAAGATGAGCCCGCTAGTAGACACACTGCTGATGGCATTTACACCTGACACCGTGGACTCAGTGGAAGCACAAGGTGAAGGCAGAGGAGGAGGAGGAAGAATTTGCCAATGCAGCTGGGTCACCACCAACACCTCAGAAGGCAGGTTTATCATTGGCAAAATGTGGAAAAGCTTTGTCATCACGCCACAACAACCTGCACCACCAGCAGATTTGGAACATCTTAGCAGGAGGCAGCATTTCAGCAACATGTTGGAACAGTACACGTACTGACTGATGGGTCTGCCTAGGGGAATAGCTACAGGGGAAGCTGGGGAAGCAACTGCTTTGGGGCTGTGACCTAGAAAGGGCCCATCCAGGAGGAGGAGTAAAGGACTTTGTCAGGGCCCCCTCAACAGTGTTATACAATTAAATTATATACAGTGGCAGTATAGACAGTGTAGAAAGCGAATGGAACAGCTTCTGGGCCTGGTCTGAGAGAGCGATCTTTAATAGCCACAGGCATGGTGGCATGAAATGAAGGGGTTGCGCAAAAATTACTGGGGGAGGGGGGCCCCATTCAAAAATTTGATGCAGTGCCCAATCATTTCTAGCTACGCCACTGGGTCTGGCCCATTCAACTTCTGTGTCTTCAAATTGGGCACATGTCCTTTAAGCCTTGGAGGTGCTGGCCTACCCTGCAGCCACTGTATTGTCTGAACGTGTGTTTAGCATGGCTGGCGGCATTATCACAGACAAGCGCAGGTGCCTGTCCGCAGACAATGTTGGCAACTAAGCTTTCGCTTATTAAAAAGAACCAGACATGGATCCCACAGGACTTGTTTGAACATTATGCAGAATAGACATGTATACCGGCCTCACCCAACCATTGTTGTAAAATTAAAAATTAAAAAACAGCTATTGGAGACTACCTTTGGCTTCACAGGCCAAAAAGGCTTCATTTCATGCATGAATGTAACTGCCATTAGTAAGTTCCCTGTCAGTTATGCAGTGCAGGGGATTGTACCTGGCAAAAATGGTAATATTTCACCCAACAATTTAAAATCTACCCTTTGCCGGACACTATTAAACTTGTCCAGCCACAGCTGAAACCCCAGATTTACTGTATTTCTATTTTTGCAACTGTATTTCACCCCAGAAAATAATATATCATTTGACGGACACTAGGGAAATTGTCCAGTCACAGCTGGAACACCAGATTCAGGGTATTGCTATTTTGGCAATTAAATTTCACCCCAGAAAAAAATATACCCTTTTACGGACAGATTTAAACTAGGCCTGCAACAGCTGGAACACCAGATTTACTGTATTTCTATTTTTGCAACTGTATTTCACCCCAGAAAATAATATATTATTCGATGGACACTAGGGAAATTGTCCAGTCACAGCTGGAACACCAGATTCAGGGTATTGCTATTTTGCCAATTAAATTTCACCCCAGAAAAAAATATACCCTTTTACGGACAGAGTTAAACTAGGCCTGCAACAGCTGGAACACCAGATTTACTGTATTTCTATTTTTGCAACAGTATTTCACCCCAGAAAATAATATATCATTTGATGGACACTAGGGAAATTGTATAGTCACAGCTGGAACACCAGATTCAGGGTATTGCTATTTTGGCAATTAAATTTCACCCCAGAAAAAAATATACCCTTTTACGGACAGATTTAAACTAGGCCTGCAACAGCTGGAACACCAGATTCAGGGTATTGCTATTTTGGCAATTAAGTTTCACCCCAGAAAAAAATATACCCTTTTACGGACAGATTTAAACTAGGCCTGCAACAGCTGAAACCCCAGATTTACTGTATTTCTATTTTTGCAACTGTATTTCACCCCAGAAAATAATATATCCTTTGACGGACACTAGGGAAATAGTCCAGTCACAGCTGGAACACCAGATTCAGGGTATTGCTATTTTGGCAATTAGATTTCACCCCAGAACAAAATCTATACTTCGACAGATACTATTAAACTTGTCCAGTCACAGCTGGAACACCAGATTTACTGTATTTCTATTTTGGCAACTGAATTTCACCGCAGAAAATAATAAATCCTTTGACGGACACTATTAAACTTGTCCAGCCACTGCTGGGACACCAGATTTACGGTATTGCTATTTTGGCAATTGAATTTCACCCCAGAAAAAAATATATCCTTTGCCGGACACTATTAAACTTGGCCAGCCACAGCTGAAACCACTGATTTATGGTATTGCTATTTTGGTAATTGAATTTCACACCAGAAAATTATCTATCCTTTGCCGGGCACTATTAAACTTGGCCAGCCACTGCTGGGACACCAGATTTATGGTATTGCTCTTATGGCTATTGAATTTCACCCCAGAACAAAATATATCCTTTGCCGGACACTATTAAACTTTGCCAGCCACTGCTGGGACACCAGATTTAGGGGATTGCTATTTTGGCAATTGAATTTCACCACAGAAAAAAATATACTCTTTTACGGACAGATTTAAACTAGGCCTGCAACAGCTGGAACACCAGATTTACTGTATTTCTATTTTTGCAACTGTATTTCACCACAGAAAATAATATATCATTTGACGGACACTAGGGAAATTGTCAGTCACAGCTGGAACACCAGATTCAGGGTATTGCTATTTTGGCAATTAAATTTCACCCCAGAAAAATATATACCCTTTTACGGACAGATTTAAACTAGGCCTGCAACAGCTGGAACACCAGATTCAGGGTATTGCTATTTTGGCAATTAAATTTCACCCCAGAAAAAAATATACCCTTTTACGGACAGATTTAAACTAGGCATGTAACAGCTGGAACACCAGATTTACTGTATTTCTATTTTTGCAACTGTATTTCACCCCAGAAAATAATATATCCTTTGACGGACACTAGGGAAATAGTCCAGTCACAGCTGGAACACCAGATTCAGGGTATTGCTATTTTGGCAATTAAATTTTACCCCAGAACAAAATATATCCTTTGCCGGACAATATTAAACTTGGCCAGCCACTGCTGGGACACCAGATTTACGGTATTGCTATTTTGGCAATTGAATTTCACCCCAGAAAAAAATATATCCTTTGCCGGACACTATTAAACTTGGCCAGCCACAGCTGAAACCACTGATTTATGGTATTGCTATTTTGGCAATTGAATTTCACGCCAGAAAATTATCTATCCTTTGCCGGACACTATTAAACTTGGCCAGCCACTGCTGGGACACCAGATTTACGATATTGCTATTTTGGCTATTGAATTTAACCCCAGAACAAAATATATCATTTGCCGGACACTATTAAACTTTGCCAGCCACTGCTGGGACACCAGATTTACGGTATTGCTATTTTGGCAATTGAATTTCACCCCAGAAAAAAATATATCCTTTGCCGGACACTATTAAACTTGGCCAGCCACAGCTGAAACCACTGATTTATGGTATTGCTATTTTGGCAATTGAATTTTACCCCAGAAAATTATTTATCCTTTGCCGGACACTATTAAACTTGGCCAGCCACTGCTGGGACACCAGATTTACGTTATTGCTATTTTGGCTATTGAATTTGACCACAGAACAAAATATATCCTTTGCCGGAGACTATTAAACTTTGCCAGCCACTGCTGGGACACCAGATTTAGGGGATTGTTATTTTGGCAATTGACTTTAACCCCTTAATAAAATATAGAAATTTCTGTCCTGAATTTCTAGGGGTGACAATAAGCACATCCAAGCCCCTGATATAGGATATAGCAAAAAAAAAAAAAAAAACTAGTATTGATGGATTGATGGACTTGGTGGCAGCTTGTGCTGGTGCACCACAAGACACAAAATGGCCGCCGATCAAAGTGACAGAAAAACGCTCTGTGCAGCCTAAAAAACAGTGAGCAATTATCTAAAATAAACTGAAATTTAATGTCGATAAGTGCAAGATAATGCACCTGGGGCGTAAAAACCCAAGAGCAGAATATAAAATCAGTGATACAGTACTAACCTTAGTATCTGAGGAAAGGGATTTAGGGGTCATTATATCAGACGACCTAAAGGTGGGCAGACAATGTCATAGAGCAGCAGGTAATGCCAGCAGAATGCTTGGGTGTATAGGGAGAGGCATTAACAGTAGAAAGAGGGAGGTGCTCGTGCCACTCTACAGAGCACTAGTGAGACCTCATTTGGAGTATTATGTGCAGTACTGGAGACCATATCTGCAGAAGGATATTGAAACTTTGGAGAGATTTCAGAGAAGAGCTACTAAACTAGTACATGGATTGCAGGACAAAACTTACCAGGAAAGGTTAAAGGACCTTAACATGTATAGCTTGGAAGTAAGAAGAGACAGAGGGGATATGATAGAAACTTTTAAATACATAAAGGGAATCATCACGGTAAAAGAGGAGAGACTATTTAAAAGAAGAAAAACTGCTACAAGAGGACATAGTTTTAAATTAGAGGGGCAAAGATTTAAAAGTAATATCAGGAAGAATTACTTTACTGAGAGAGTAGTGGACGCATGGAATAGCCTTCCTGCAGAAGTGGTAGCTTCAAATATAGTGAAGGAGTTTAAGCATGCATGGGATAGGCATGAGGCCATTCTTCATATAAGATAGGGCCTGGGGCTATTCATAGTATTCAGTATATTGGGCAGACTAGATGGGCCAAATGGTTCTTATCTGCCGACACATTCTATGTTTCTATGTTTCTAAGTTGAATGATTCACAGCTGTAGATCGATCACTTCATTAGGTGTTTTTGCTGACTTTTCCTTGCCTAATCTCGCCCTCACAGAAGCTGCGTCCTCCCCCTACACTAATCAGAGCAGTGTGACGTGCGGCGCTACATGACTCCAGCTTAAGTAGAGGCTGGGTCACATGCTGCACTTGGCCAATCACAGCCATGCCATTAGTAGGCATGGCTGTAATGGCTTCTTAGGGCAATAAGTAAAACGCTAGCTGATTGGCTGCTGTGCAGCCCTTCAGAAAACAGGAAGAAATCGCTGAACAACGGACCCGAACCCGATTTTATTTTTAAATGTTTGGGTCCGGGTCCGTGGTACGAACCCGAACTATGCTCGAACTGTTCACTCAAGCCTACTTCCCAATTGTATGTCCCACCAATTAAAAATGTGCCTGTGGTGACTGCCCCTATGATGCCTACTGGAGGTATCCCAGACCAATCCACTCAATCTAGGGCTACACTCACTTTAAGTCCGGTTTCAGACATGAATGGATTACAATCACAAGAAAATATGGGGTTTCCAGCATCATTGTTTTATATACGAAATCTGCTACATCCAGTTTCCCCAGTCGTATCATCCACACCAAATCCACCACGGCCAAATCTACCCTACCGGTACGCCCAGGCACCAAACCCCTGTAGCTGCTCTTCTCAGGGGTCCAAATGATGGCCCTGATGAGCCTGTGTATCGCCCTTGGTCCCCTAGTGACATGTTGGCCATGATGAGTAGAATCCCCAATCCAGAGGAATTACCCATGCCGTTTTGTAGGGAGTTCGCAAAGATATGGAAAGCTTTCTCATGCTGTTGGTGGGATTTGGAAGATTTAGTTCAGTGTAAAGCTGGTGACTCTTTCTCTCAGATTATAGCCTCTGCGGTGGGATCTTGTGAGGGGGACAATACTACTTTAATGTCTGGTGAGTAATATATAGTGAGACTCACGGAATGAGGGAGAAAGCGTTCAGGTGATCAGTCTGTTACATTGTCTGATATGCATCAGGACAGAACAGAGAGTGTGGAGAGATTGTACACTAGACTCCAGCAAAGATGGGTGGATTTGGGCTTTGAGCACACCTCAGACATATATGGGAGAATCCTGAGCGCTGCTTTTGTGGATGGTCTTAGGGAAAGCATTTGCAAGGGTCTGGTATCAGCTAGGCCTGAATGGAGAACTATAATGCCCTCTATTTTGTTGCAGGTAGCAAAGGATGTAGAAGCGGAGTTAAACAAAAGACCTAAAACGGGCGTGGCTGCTTACCAGCCCTCTCCTCAAAAAGGGGGAAGGAAACTGCAATATAATCCCTTTAAATGTTTTAACTGTGGCAGGGTGGGGCACCTTGCACGTGATTGCCAATATCCTCCTCGTCCATGGGAGGAGGAAGAGGAGGAGAATGCTCAGCCACCTTGAGTACAACACCCATAGGGAGTTGGCAATCCAGAGTCAAATGCTGTGCCTCTATTAAATATGCAATCCTTAGGGCCTGCCCCCATTGTCTCCTTGGCAATCAATGGAGGGAAGCCTATGCCCTTTTTGATTGACACTGGAGCAGCCAAAACCTTTATCAACAGCAAACATATAAAACGATCCTTCATGTCTAAGGATAGTATTCATTGTGTAGGAGTAGATGGTAATGAGGTTCCTACTCCTCTTACAAAGCCAATACAAATTGCATTTGCCCCAAATCAACAAATGCTAAGTCGTCTCCTAGTCAGTGATACCGCCCCTGTTAATTTGCTAGGAGCAGATCTGTTGCAGAAAATACAGTCGCAGATAACGTATCTTCCTGATGGTACTGTGAAGTTACAAGGCAAACTAGGTGAAGAGGATATATGTGTCTTAGCAGCCTGTGACTATAATGCATTTCACATGTGCGTGTCTACACTCTATGAAGAGGGCGTGTCCCTTCTGCTGCAACAAGTATCTGCAAATCTGTGGGCCTCTGGACCCACAGATGTTGGCCGTTTATGTGTCCCTCCAATGATGATAGAACGTAAACCTGGTGCTCCTCTACCTCGAAAAGTGCAGTATCCCCTCAGTATACAACAAACGGATGCAATCACCAAAATAGTACGTGATTGTGTTGCTAATGGGGTACTAATTGAAACCACCTCTGCATGTAACACTCCCTTGTACCCCATTAGGAAAAGGAGGGAAAAAGGTCAGCCAGTACAGTATAGAATGGTACATGATCTTAGGGCTGTTAATGAGGCTACAGTTTTTAATACCCCTGTGGTACCAAACCCACATACGTTGTTGGCACAGATTCCTCACAGTGCTACTCATTTCACTGAGGTGGATCTTGCAAATGCATTTTTCTCGGTTCCATTACATCCGGATTGCAGATTTCTTTTTGCTTTTACTCATGACAGGAAGCAATACAACTGGACAGTCTTACCAAGGGACAAGGTGCACATAATTCCCCAGTATGTATATGTTCTGCCTCTCCAATCTAAGCATTACAGTGTGATCTCCTAACTTACAGTTGTGTTGAGATAGCGATAGCCATAATCTTAGTTGAATTGGCTGACAGTGACTTGATCCAAACGACACCTTGCAGATCGTGAAAAAGTTTATTCCAAACTGTGCAGATCATACACCAATGAACAAATGGATAGGTCAAAAAATCATGCTGTGAGCAGCTAACAGGATACATGTAGCTGAGATGAAGGGTGAAGTCAGAATGAAGAAGAGGGGAGGAGACAAAAGAGAGAGAGGAACTAGGGGAGAGAGAAAGGACACACAGGATAAAAAGGCAAATCTTGCATGTGTAACATGACAGTATAGTACTGCCTTAGCTCAGGTTTTAGCGGATTGGCCAATTCCATCTGAAGGAGTTGTCTTACTACAATAAATAGATTACTTACTTCTTTGCTGCCCAGGAGAGGAGGTGTGTACACAAGCCTCTGTGTCTCTTCTCACTTTCCTGGCTTCAAATGGGTGTAAAGCTTCTCAAAGAAAGCTTCAATTTTGTTGTACCATGGTCACAGTTCTAGGGCAGTGTATATCTGCTGGGATTAGACATCTCACCCCAGACCGTATAACTGCAATCCACCAAATTTCTCTGCCTACTACTGTGGGGGCTCTGAGAATTTATTTGGGTCTAGTCTCATACTGTAGGCCTTGGATCAGGAATGCCTCTGCTCTTATGCAACCCTTGTATGATTGTGTTCTCACCTCTTTTCTTTTTTCATTGACAGATGAGGCCGTGGAGAACTTCCATACATTAAAACTAGTCATCAGTTCCACACCAGCATTGGGTCTACCAGACTACAATAAATATTTTAGACTCTATTGCACTGAATGTCTTGGCCATGCTTCAGCTGTACCCAAGCTAGGGCTGGCCAACAGCGTCCAGTGGCGTATTACTCTGCCAGACTTGATCCAGTGGCTAGCGCCATCTTGTGTCCGTGCAGTAGTGGCCGTACAACTCATGCTTGACAAAAGCTCTGAGATTGTGCTCAATTATCCAATAACTGTTTTTGTCCCTCATGACATCTCGGCCATTCTCACACAAGTACAGCCAAAATACCTGTCTACTGCCAGACACCTTAGACTAGAATGTGCACTACTTATGCCACCAAATGTCACCATCAAAAGGTGCAGTACTTTGAATCCAGCTACTCTGCTGCCTCTGGAGGGAGTAGTAGTATGAGTCATCTAGCTGAGTATCTTCCTGATCTGGAAGATGAACAAGACTGTCTCCAATTAATGTCTCAAGAGACAGCAGGGTTTGATCACGTGGTAGATACTCCCCTATAAAACTCAGATTTAGAGCTTTTTGTGGATGGATCGCGGCATGGTGTTCAGGGGAAGTTTTATACTGGGTATGCAGTTGTCACTCAGCACGAAACATTCAAAGCAGAATCACTGCCCTCTCACATGTCTGCACAGGCAGCTGAACTTAGGGCTTTGGAAGAGGCCTGCAGGTATGCGGAGGGAAAAACTGCAAACATCTATACGGATTCCAGGTATGCTTTTGGGATCACCCATGATTATGGTCCAATTTGGAAGGCTAGAGATTTCCTTACAGCAAATGGCAAGCCAATTAAACATGGTAAAGGGGTGAAAGCCCTAATGGATGCTCTGCTGTTGCCAACGATGGTGGCCATTATGAAAATTAAAGGCCATTCGTCAGGAAAAACCCTTGGAGCTCGAGGAAATCATCGAGCTGATCTGGCAGCAAAAGCTGCTACACAGAAACCCAGAGATGACTCTGTAGGGATAGCAGCAGTGCAACAGCAAATCTCCCTGCCAGTTAGCTTTAAAAACATTCAAAACCTTACAGTCTCAAGCAACCAAAGAGGAAAAGGCAGTATGGATAGAGAAAGGAGCTGTGATGACCCCAAAAAAACATGGTAATTTAGAGGAAAGTTGTGTTTGCACCTTGCCTTGTTCCCAGTCACAGCTCAGGCCACTCATGGGAATGCTCACCTGTCCAAAACTGCGATGACTGCTCTTGTTCATAACTACTGGTATGCCCCAGGATTCGGTGTAGCTGCAGCCAAATTAACCCAGGCTTGTATGATCTGTGCCCATCATAACATAGGAAGGATTGTAAAAACACCTTCGAGGCACACTCCCAGGCCCGATTTCCCCTTCCAAAGACTGCAAATAGATTACATCCAACTACCCAAAGTTGGGACTCTAGAATATGTCTTGGTATGTGTAGATCGGTTTTCAGGGTGGCCAGAAGCCTATCCTGTCGCTAAAGCCACTGCACAAGCCACAGCCAAGAAACTTCTGAATGAGATAGTTTGCAGGTATGGGGTCCCAGAGACAACTGAGAGTGACCGAGGTTCTCACTTTAAAGGGGAGGTCATGCAGGAAATTATGGGAGCCCTGGGCATTGAACAAGCTTTTCATACTGCGTATCACCCACAAAGCAGCGGTAGAGTAGAGCGACTCAATGGCACAATTAAGTCAAAAATACAGAAGGCCATGGCTGAACTGAATAAGCCATGGACAGAGTGTCTACCCTTGGCACTCTTCTCCATTCGGTATACCCCTAACCGGAAGACAGGCCTGAGTCCATATGAACTACTCTTTGGGAATGCCCCTAGATTAGGCCTCTATTTTCCACACAACTCCAGATGCAGCATAGTAGTCTTTTAAAGTACGTTATCTGTCTTACAAACAGACTGTCTGATGTATATTCCCAAGTTTTTGCTTCTCTTCCAGATCCAGACAGCATAGAGGCGACTTATTCTCTACAACCAGGAGATTGGGTAGTGGTGAAATGACACGTGCGTAAAGTCCTAGAACCACGGTTTGAGGGTCCACATCAAGTACTGTTAACAACCGCCACTGCTGTCAAGTTTAAAGGAAAGCCTAATTGGGTCCACGGCAAAAAAGTACCAGAACCTCAAGTGCCAGAATGATTGCAAGGGCTGTAATGTTTTTATATTCCTTACTGTTCAATTTGTATTGCATAGGAGGAAAGGCACGGTCAGATCAAATCCCAGATGCCGTATATAGAGCAATAATGATAAAATTAAGGAATCAAAGTTCAGTTATACCTGTACTTCCTACATCTTCATCCATAATTGATGTTAAATATTTAGCCAACCTAAAGCATGAAGACAAATTGGCCTTAGAGACAGGGTTTTTAGATACAAATGTATGGATAGAGTGGATCTGCTATACAGTTCTTTCCCAGAACCGATCCGACTGCATAGCCTGTGCTGCAGCTCAACCTCATTTGGGTACAGTACCTTTCCCTTTGAATGAGATTACCGATCCTGAAGGTTTCAAATGCATCCTAAAGATGTACACCGAAACTATTCCTAGTAATGACACCTCCCGCTGCAGGACATTAGAATTCCTCTATCCTACTGTTCACAAGAGAGACCATATGGGTTTCAGTATAACACCATATCCTGGAAACTATACCTGTTTTAACCACTACAGGACCACCTAACGCACGGATGCGTCCGGCGGGCGGTCCTGTAGTTCTTGATCTGACGCGTCGGCGCGTCATCTCGCGAGACGCGAGACTTTCAGTGAACGCGCGCGCGCACGTTCACAGTGCCGCGCATCTCAGGAGTTCTACTGCAGCCTGCCAGCAATGATCCATCGCTGGCAGGCTGTAGATGCGAAATAAATCGCATCAAAGAGGTATATCAGACGCTGTTTTGTTAACAGCGTCTGATATACCTGCTACCTGGTCCTCTGGTGGTCCCATTAGCTGGGATCGACCACCAGAGGACCAGGTAGCTATGTAAAGTTGCACCAAACACTACACTAACCCACCCCCCCTCACTTATTAACCCCCTTGATCACCCCATCTAGATTCCCTGATCACCGCCCTGTCACTGATCAACCCCCCTGTCATTGATCACACCCCTTGTAAGGCTCCATTCAGACGTCCATATGTGTTTTGCGGATCCGTGGATTCACGGATCCGCGGATCCACAGATCCTCAAAACACGGACACCGGCA
This sequence comes from Bufotes viridis, assembly GCA_033119425.1. Lineage (NCBI taxonomy): Eukaryota > Metazoa > Chordata > Amphibia > Anura > Bufonidae > Bufotes > Bufotes viridis. The sequence goes on along the minus strand of CM065597.1, from coordinate 13,622,362 downwards.
ATGTGCTTTCCGCATTTTGCAGATCCGCACATTGCCAGAACTATATAGAAAATGCTTTTTCTTGTCCGCAATTGCGGACAAGAATAGGACATGTTCTATATTTTTGCAGAACAGAAGTGCAGACCCGGAAGCGCGGATCCGTAATTCCGGATCTGAGCGGGACAAAGTCTGTCCCCATAGAAATGAATGGGTCCGCAATTCCGTTCCGCAAACAGAATTGCGGACGTGTGAATGGGGCATAAGGGTCCCTTATCACCACCAGTTAGTTAGCTACTTGTTAGGTAGCTAGCTCCCAGCCCACCGCACCGCAGTCACTGATTTTGGCAGAGATTTTTTCATCCACATTGATCGATGTAAATGAAAAAATCTGTGCCGTTCATTTTTTTTTTTTTCAGCCCAGAGGCTGAACGGAAAAAAAAAATCTCATTACCCGTATGCTCAATATAAGGAGAATCGCAGAAACTCCTAATGCTGGCCATACGTGTAATGATTGCGAGAGACCCTCAAATGCCAGGGCAGTACAAACACCTCACATGTGACCCCATTTTAGAAAGAAGACACCCCAAGGTATTCCGTGAGGGGTATGGTGAATTCATGTAAAATTTTATTTTTTGTCACAAGTTAGTGGAATATGAGACTTTGTAAGGAAAAAGAAAAAAAAATAGAAGAATAAAAGAAAAATATATATATCAATTTCTGCTAACTTGTGCCAAAATTTTTCTTTTTCTGTGAACTCGCCATGCCCCTCACAGAATACCCTGGGGTGTCTTCTTTCCACAATGGGGTCACTTGTGGGGTATTTATACTGCCCTGGCATTTTAGGGGTCCTAAAGCGTGAGAATCCAAATGCGTAAAAATGCCCTGTGAAATCCTAAAGGTACTCATGGGAATTTGGGCCCCTTTGCGCATCTTGGCTGCAAAAAAGTGTCACACATGTGGTATCGCCGTACTCAGGAGAAGTAGGGCAATGAGTTTTGGGGTGTATTTTTATATATACCCATAGTTTGTGTGAGAAATATCGCTGTAAACGACAACTTTTTAAATTTTTTTATTCAAAGTTGTCAATTTACAGAGATATTTCTCTCACCCCGCATGGGTATATGTAAAAATACACCCCAAAACACATTGCCCTACTTCTCCTGAGTACGCGATACCATGTGTGACACTTTGCAGCCTGGAATGCAAGGGGCCCAAATTCCAACGAGTACCTTTAGGTTTTACATGGCTGCTCACAATTTAGCCCCACTCAAAATGCCAGAACAGTACAAACACCCCACAAATGACCCCATTTTGGAAAGAAGAAACCCCACGGTATTCGCTGAGGGGCATAGTAAGTCCATGAAAAATTGGACTTTTTGTCAAAAGTTAGCGGAAAGAGAGACTTTGTGAGAAAAAACAATAAAAAATCAATTTCCGCTAACTTGTCCCAAAAAAAAAATCTTCTATGAACTGGCCATGCCCCTCACGGAATACCTTGGGATGTCTTCTTTCCAAAATGGGGTCACATGTGGGGTATTTATACTGCCCTGGCATTTTAGGGGCCCTAAAGCGTGAGAAGAAAAATGCGTAAAAATGCCCTCCTAAAAGGTACTCATGGGAATTTGGGCCCCTTTGCGCATCTTGGCTGCAAAAAGTGTCACACATGTGGTATCGCCGTACTCAGAAGAAGTAGGGCAATGTGTTTTGGGGTGTATTTTTACATATACCCATGCTGGGTGAGAGAAATATCTCTGTAAATTGACAACTTTGTATAAAAAAATTTAAAAAGTTGTCATTTACAGCAATATTTCTCACACAAAGTATGGGTATATGTAAAAATACACCCCAAAACACATTGCCCTACTTCTCCTGAGTACGGCAATACCACATGAGTGACACTTTTTTGCAGCCAAGATGCGCAAAGGGGCCCTAAAACCAATGAGTACCTTTAGAGTTTCACAGGGCATTTTTATGCATTTGGATTCTCACGCTTTAGGGCCCCTAAAATGCCAGGGCAGTATAAATACCCCACAAGTGACCCCATTTTGGAAAGAAGACACCCCAAGGTATTCCGTGAGGGGCATGTCGAGTTCACATAAATCCTTTTTTTTTTGGCACAAGTTAGCAGAAATTGATATTTTTTTTTTGTTTGTTTTTTTACAAAGTCTCATATTCCACTAACTTGTGACAAAAATAAAATTTTACATGAACTCACCATACCCCTCACAAAATACCTTGGGGTGTCTTCTTTCTAAAATGGGGTCACATGTGAGGTATTTATACTGTCCTGGCATTTTAGGGGCCCTAAAGCGTGAGAAGAAGTCTGGAATCCAAATGCGTAAAAATGCCCTGTGAAATCCTAAAGGTACTCATTGGAATTAGGGCCCTTTGCACACCCAGGCTAAAAAAAAAAAAATCTCAGACGGACTCACTATGCCCCTCAGTGAATACCTTGGGGTGTCTACTTTCCGAAATGGGGTCATTTGTGGGGTGTGTTTACTGTTCTGGCATTTTGGGCAGGGCTAAATTGTGAGCAGCCATGTAAAATCTAAAGGTTCTCGTTGGAATTTGGGCCCCTTTGCGCACCCAGGCTGCAAAAAAGTGTCACTGATGTGGTATCGCCGTACTCAGGAGAAGTAGGGCAATGTGTTTTGGGGTGTATTTTTATATATACCCATACTTTGTGCTTTGTGTGAGAAATATCTCTGTAAACGACAACTTTTTAAATTTTTTTATACAAAGTTGACAATTTACAGAGATATTTCTCTCACCCAACATGGGTATATGTAAAAATACACCCTAAAACACATTGCCCTACTTCTCCTGAGTACGGCGATACCACATAAGTGACACTTTTTGCAGCCTGAGTGCGCAAAGGCCCAAATTCAATGAGTACCTTTAGATTTTACATGGCTGCTCACAATTTAGCCCTGCCCAAATGCCAGAACAGTAACACACCTACAAATGACCCCATTTCGAAAGTAGACATCCCAAGTATTCACTGAGGGGCAATAGTCCGTCTGAATTTTTTTGCCAGAAGTTAGCAGAAATGGAAACTTCATTATTATTTTTTTTCCTCAGAAAGTGTCATTTTCCGCTAACTTGTGAAAAAAAATGAAATGATACATGAACTCACCATGCCCCTCCGCGAATACTTTCGGGTGTCTTCTTTCTAAAATGGTGTCATTTGGGGGGTATTTATACTATTCTGACACTCTAGCACCTGAAGAAACATGACAGGTGCTCAGAAAGTCAGAGCTGCTTCAAAATGCGGAAATTCACTTTTTTGCACCATAGTTTGTAAATGCCATAACTTTTACCCAAACCAATAAATATACACTTATTGGATTTTTTTTTTTATCAAAGAACAATAAATTTAGAGAATATTTATATAGAAATGTATTTTTTTTGAAAACTTTACAACAGAAAGTGAAAAATTTCATTTTTTTGCAAAAATGTCGTTAAATTTTTATTAATAGCAAAAAAAAGTAAAAATGTCAGCAACAATTAAATACCACCAAATGAAAGCTCTATTAGTTAGAAGAAAAGGAGGTAAAATTCATTTGGGTGGTAAGTTGTATGACGGAGCAATAAACGGTGAAAGTAGTGTAGTGCAAAATTGTAAAAAGTGGCCTGGTCATTAAGGGTGTTTAAGCTAGGGGGGCTGATGTGGTGAATTGCAATGGTCCAGGCCTTGGTGTTTTTCCTCCAGGATATTGTTCCTATGACATCTATCTAAATAAGACAAGTAGTGAAAATGATGCTTACCCTGATGGATGGTTTATCAACCAAGATTATCAACACTCGGATATCTTGTGGTTGTGTGGAGATTTGAAGCTCTGACCCAGAATATGAATGGAATGGATTGGCCAATGTACCCTGATTAAGGTGCTAATGCCATTTGTTCTATTTTCGCCTCCTGAGTGGGATCAAGTTAGCAAACAATACAATGTCCGGTCAAGGCAACTGAGATCATGCCCTACATCTTTTGATCCTCATGTTTATATAGATGCTATAGGAGTCCCTAGAGGAGTTCTGGATGAATTCAAGGCTAGAAACCAGATAGCTGCAGGTTTCAAATCAATATTTCCTATGATTGGCATAAATAAAAATGTAGACTGGATTAACTATTTGTAGTATAATCAACAGAGATTCGTGAATTATACCCAATATGCGGTGAAAGGAATAGAGGAATAAATGAGTTCTTCATCAGTGATGGCGTTACAGAACCGACTGGCCCTCAACATAATTTTGGCGGAAAAAGGAGGGGTCTGCAACATGATTGGAAGTTCCTGCTGCACCTTTATTCCGAACAACACTCCCCCCTGATGGATGGTTTATCAACCATGATTTTTAACACTCGGATATCTGGTGGTTGTGTGGAGATTTGAAGCTCCGACCCAGGATACGAATGGAATGGATTGACCAATGTACCCTGATTATGGTGCTAATGCCATTTGTTCTATTTTCGCCTCCTGAATGGGATCAAGTTAGCAAACAATACAATGTCCGGTCATGGCAACGGAGGTCAATCCCTACATCTTTTGATCCTCATGTTTATATAGATGCTATAGGAGTCCCTAGAGGAGTTCCGGATGAATTCAAGGCTAGAAACCAGATAGCTGCAGGTTTCGAATCAATATTTCCTATGATTGGCATAAATAAAAATGTAGACTGGATTAACTATTTGTATTATATTCAACAGAGATTCGTGAATTTCACCCGAGATGAGGTGAAAGGAATAGCGGAACAACTGAGTTCTTCATCGGTGATGGCGTTACAGAACCAACTGACCCTCAACATGATTTTGGCGGAAAAAGGAGGCGTCTGCAAGAAGCGAACAAAACTGCCCCTGACGGAAGCATCACCAAGGCTTTGAAAGGACTGACTGTTTTTTCAAATGAACTGGCAGAAAACTCTGGAATCAATAACCCGTTTACTTCATGGCTAGAACAGTGGTTTGAGAACTGGTCTAGTGTGTTGGATAATCTGTTAATTACTCTGGTGGTAGTATTTTTAGTATTGGCATTAATAGGGGTGTTGTGTGGTTCCTTGTATTTAGGAAAATTGTTTCTAAAATGTTCAATTCGACCATGTCTGCAAACACCTTGTACATGCATTGTGACACTGTCAAAACCAAAGATCATTATGAGCACCTCTTTGAGGAATGCAATTCTGTCCTAAAACAAATAAAACCTTGTTGATAGTTGCGTAATAAATAGAACAAGATGAAAGCAAACCCGAAAGGGAGTTTGGGGGACCTGGTGAAGCAATAAGGAAAGTCCAGCTCTTCGCTGTTTAGGGCATTGGGATAGTACCGCACTTTGCTTATTCATCTTGTATCTATTTACCGCAAAAAGGAGGGAATTGTGAGAGATAGGATATTGTCTCTATATGTACTGTATTACCCTTTTCTGTCTCACTAGATGGCTGCTAACCAGATGTGGTGAGCCTCGTGTGACTCCTTTATTTTAAAGAGGACCTTTCATCAGGCTAAAAATTGTGTACTAAGTATGCTGACATGTAGAGCGGCGCCCAGGGATCTCCCTGCACTTACTATTATCCCTGGGCGCCGCCTGCCGGTAGGCTCGTCTCTGGTACTAGGCTACCAGGTGAGCTTCTAGGACACTTGGTTATAGCTAGGCGGATCCCAGGCTTACGCTGCGCTAGCTACAGCCTGGGCGAAAATATCCCAGGATACTGTGTGCGCTGTGATTGGCCAGCGCTACAGCCTGGGATACGCCTACTATAACCAAGTGTACTAGGCTCCGCCTAGTATAACCAAGTCCCAGAAGATACCAGAGCCTATACCGGGCGAACGGAGCGGCGCCCAGGGATAATAGTAAGTGCAGGGAGATCCCTGGGCACCGCTCTACATGTCAGCATACTTAGTACACATTTTTTAGCCTGATGAAAGGTCCTCTTTAAAGTTAATGTGGGGGGGGGGAGTTAAGTTGCTGTTTTTGAATGTGCCAATAAACTCAGGGATAAAGTTAGCAAGATACTCCCATTTTGGCAAAGAGCCAATAATCTTTCTTTAAGGACCACCCTTTTTGCCTACCTCAAATCTCCTATATAAGTGTATATTACTTGAATAAAGGATGGCATATTTTCCATGATACCAGCCTGTATTGGTCTCATTAAGAAAGCTGTATGAGCTTATACAATTCTAACTGATTTGGCACCACACAGAGAAGAAGAGAATCGCATGAATTGCGACCACAATTTTTGGCGTCCCTGGGTGGGCAGACAGCTTGAGTAATTTCTGATTCAAATGCCACGAGAGGACTTGGCCAAAACCATCAGACGACGTCACAAGCTGCAGCAAACAAAAAGTAAGAAGTTTTATTTCTTACAAACCTCCTCTGAGTCTTTTGTCCAAGTAATTCTCACAAATTGAATTGGTGTTATAGAAGGGTTCAAATTATAGCTGATCTGTCCTTTAGAATGAAAGAACCCGATTGAATATTCCTTCTTTGTGTGGTAGAACCTGACAAACTGGAACAAAACGGAAGTTGTTAGACAGCTGACAGTTGCATATCCTGTGACATAGAATTGGATCCCAGCTAAGCTTTGACGAGAGTCTTAGAGAGTGACCAGTTGGATTAACACCAATTCGATTGGAAGTTATTAAGATTGTGTATCCCTACAAAGATTGATGAGTAGGATTAACACCAATCGCGTATTACATAAGCGATTGGAAGTTATTAAGATTGTGTATCCCTAACAAGGGTGAATTAGACCTGGGGTCTTCACCAAAGGTAGTGTGGGATCAATAGTGGTTATATATTGTTTGAATTGTGTATTACCATTTTCTTCTTTTAGTGTAAGATTGTGGGATCAATAATAACCAGATATTGTTTAGCTGTGTAGCCCCACAATAATGGAAAATTCTAATGTTGCAGGACATAATGAGGGAATGTCAACAGCAGCCATGAATTAAACGGGTTATTGATTCCAGAGTTTTCCACCAGTTCATTTGATAAAGCAATCAGTCCTTTCAAAGCCTTGGTGATGCTTCCGTCAGGGGCAGTGTTGTTCGGAATAAAGGTGCAGCAGGAACTTCCAATCATCTTGCAGACACCTCCTTTTTCTGCCAAAATCATGTCAAGGGCTTTGAAAGGACTAATTGCTTTATCAAATGAACTGGTGGAAAACTCTGGAATGAATAACCCGTTTACTTCATGGCTAGAACAGTGGTTTGAGAACTGGTCTAGTATGTTGGCTAATCTGTTAATTACGTTGGGATAGTACCTCACTTTGCTTATTCATCTTGTATCTATTTACCGCAAAAAGGAGGGAGTTTTGAGAGATAGGATATTGTTATAGGCTGTTGTTTCTATATGTACTGTATTACCCTTTTCTGTCCACTAGATGGCTGCTAACCAGATGTGGTGAGCCTCGTGTGACTCCTTTGTTTTAAAGTTAATGTGTGTGTGTGTGGGGGGAGTTAAGTTGCTGCCAATAAACTCAGGGATAAAGTTAGCAAGCTACTTCCATTTTGGCAAAGAGCCAATAATCTTTCTTTAAGGACCACCCTTTTTGTCTACCTCAAATGTCCTATATCAGTGTATGTTACTTGAATAAAGGATGGCATATTTTCCATGATACCAGCCTGTATTGGCCTCATTGAGAAAGCTGTATGAGCTCATACTTACAATCCTAACTGATTTGGCACCACACAAAGAAGAAGAGAATCGCATGAATTGCGACCACAATTTTTGGCGTCCCTGGGTGGGCAGACAGCTTGCGTAATTTCTGATTCAAATGCTACGAGAGGAATTGGCCAAAACCATCAGATGACGTCACAAGCTGCAGCAAACAAAAGGTAAGAAGTTTTATTTCTTACAAACCTCCTCTGAGTCTTTTGCCCAAGTAATTCTCACGAATTGAATTGGTGTTATCGCGATAGAAGAGTTCAAATTATAGCTGATCTGTCCTTTAGAACAAAAGAACCTTACTGAATATTCCTTCTTTGTGTGGTAGAACCTAACGGACTGGAACAAAGCGGAAGTTGTTAGACAGCTGACAGTTGCATATCCTGTGACATAGAATTGGATCCCAGCCAAACTCTGATGAGAGTCTTGGAGAGTGACCAGTTGGATTAACACCAATTCGATTGGAAGTTAATAAGATTGTGTATACAGAGATTGATGAGTAGAATTAACACCAATCGCGTATTACATAAGCGATAGGAAGTTATTAAGATTGTGTATCCCTACAAAGATTGATGAGTAGGATTAACACCAATCGCGTATTACATAAGCGATTGGAAGTTATTAAGATTGTGTATCCCTAACAAGGGGTGAATTAGACCTGGGATCTTCACCAAAGGTAGTGTGGGATCAATAGTGGTTATATATTGTTTGAATTGTGTATTACCATTTTCTTCTTTTAGTGTAAGATTGTGGGATCAATAATAACCAGATATTGTTTAGCTGTGTTGCCCCACAATAATGGGAAATTCTAATGTTGCAGGACATAATGAGGGAATGTCAACAGCAGCCATGAATTAAACGGGTTATTGATTCCAGAGTTTTCCACCAGTTCATTTGATAAAGCAATCAGTCCTTTCAAAGCCTTGGTGATGCTTCCGTCAGGGGCAGTGTTGTTCGGAATAAAGGTGCAGCAGGAACTTCCAATCATCTTGCAGACACCTCCTTTTTCTGCCAAAATCATGTCAAGGGCTTTGAAAGGACTAATTGCTTTATCAAATGAACTGGTGGAAAACTCTGGAATGAATAACCCGTTTACTTCATGGCTAGAACAGTGGTTTGAGAACTGGTCTAGTATGTTGGCTAATCTGTTAATTACGTTGGGATAGTACCTCACTTTGCTTATTCATCTTGTATCTATTTACCGCAAAAAGGAGGGAGTTTTGAGAGATAGGATATTGTTATAGGCTGTTGTTTCTATATGTACTGTATTACCCTTTTCTGTCCACTAGATGGCTGCTAACCAGATGT
>CM065597.1:13593362-13612917 GCA_033119425.1 Bufotes viridis | reverse complement strand
GATGTTCACTTCAATACAAAAGTAAATTTTTAGCTTGAGGTTTTTGGAGATCTGTGTAAAAAAATGCACAAAAACTGGATTGACATTTATTTTAATGGGAGATTACTTATACATTACACAGTTGCCTCAGGCAGGCGTCATACAGGGTATTCTTTAACATACATGTGTTTTTACTGGACTATGACTTATACGATACAAAAGTGCAGCACTCCTCGTTCTATTTTATTTTATTTTTTTTACAATGAAACTGTATGGTGAACGGATGTCACTGTCATGGCATCAGTATGAGGCATCCGAATACGTTTTTTTTGTATACATTAAAAGGATGGGAAAAATGTGATGTGAACCCAGGGACAAAAATGTGATGTGAACTAGCGGCGCATTGTACAGTTAGTGAAAAAAAACATGCTCACCCCGTGATCTTCCAGTCCCCATTCTGTAAATGTTTGGTTGCATGGGGGTCAGATGACTGGCCTGATACTGGTGTGTCCCCAAGCAGCACATGGGCGCCCAGAGGACTGTGGCATCAGATGGATAGGGGGCCTAGAGGCAGGGCCGGCGCGTCCTATAGGCTGACTAGGCAGCCGCGTAGAGCGCCCCTTGGGAAGGGGCGCTGCTAGGAGCGCCGGTCCCCTTCATGCTGCAGCCGCCCAAGCGCTCTATAGAGAGCCTCAGGCGGCTGCAGCACTGCCCGGGCTGGTGCGTCCATGAGGGCGCACCGCCCGGGCGCAGCAAGAAGAGAGGGACTGACAGGAGGGAAGCGCTCAGCGCTCCCTCCTGTCAGTTCCTCATTGTAGCGTGGCCGAGCCCTGTATAGTCCGCGGTACAGGAGCATCTGTCTCCTGTACCCGGCCGGACTGACAGGAGGTGTGCACACAGTGTGCGCTTCCTATCAGTCCGCCCAGGTACAGGAGACAAAAGCTCCTGTACCTATGGAGCATACAGCGCCAGCCAAAAGAGGATGACAAGGGGGGGTGAGAAAGAGGATGACAAGGGGGAGTGAGAAAGAGGATGACAAGGGGTGAGAAAGAGGATGACAAGGGGGGTGAGAAAGAGGATGACAAGGGGGTGAGAAAGAGAATGACAAGGGGGTGAGAAAGAGGATGACAAGGGGGGTGAGAAAGAGGATGACAAGGGGGGTGAGAAAGAGAATGACAAGGGGGGGGAAGATTGAGAAAGAGGATGACAAGGGGGGGTGAGAAAGAGGATGACAAGGGGGGGGGGGGTGAGAAAGAGGATGACAAAGGGAGGGGGGGTTGAGAATGAGGATAACAAGGGGGGGGGGAATGAAAAGGGGGGAAAGAGAATGACAAGAGGGGGAAGAGAATTACATGGGGGGGGGGAGAATGACAAGAAAAGGAAAGAGAATTACATGGGGGGGGGGGAGAGAAAACTGGCGTTAGTTAAAGGGGTTCTGCAGTTTATTTAAACTGATCGGTGGGGTCCGACACTGGCAGTAGCGTCTCGGCCTTCTCGCTGTTTACCGCAGGTGCAGTGACGTCACGACTAGTATCACTGGCCTTGGCGGGGTTAAGCTCTGTTCACTTTAATGAAGCTTAGCCCCACCCAGGCCAATGATACTAATTGTGACGTCACTGCGAGAAGGCGGAGGCGCTACTGCCAGCGCCGCTGCTTCTCAAACAGCTAATTGGCGGGGGTCCCGGGTATCGGACCCCTGTCGATCGGTTTAAATAAACTGCAGAACCCCTTTAATTTGGCAGATCATATGGGTGGGGCATTGTGATGTCACATGGGGGGGGGGCGGCAAACTTTTATTTTGCCTAGGGCGGCAAAAATCCTTGCACCGGCCCTGCCTAGAGGACAGGGCATCAGATAAGCAGGGGGCCCACAGGACGGGAGGGGGGGGGGGGCAAAGAGCAGCAGATGAATGCAGCTGGCGGGGAGAGGGCTACATGAGATGCAGGACAGCTAGTGCTGGCAGGGATAAGCCTGGAATGTATGGGCTCCTGATAGTGACAGGCACAGCCACAGGCTCTTCTTTCTGCAGCACTTTTTGTCACTATTCAGTCTCCCCTCTCCCTCCTGTTATTGCCGACTACAGAGCAGTCTCTGAAGCAGAAGCTGGGCTGTACTAATAGCAGAGGGAGGGGAGACAGGATCTCCCTGTAGCACACTGTACTGAGCCCTGGCTGCACTATTACGCAGCCAGGCTCCTCTATTAATGGTCCGTGCTGATGGGCGGGGCTTAGCTCCCTGCCGAGGACATTCTAGAGCAGTGAAGTGAGTGTAGAGGGGGGTGTGGCCAGTCTGACACTGTTTACTACTGCTCCGGGCCCCTTGTCAGCCCGGCCCGAAGCAGCTGCTTCCCTGGTAGGTACGCCACTGCTTCCAGGTTTTGTGCTCTCAGATGCTGTGGTCACATTTGACCATGGGATCAGAGGGGTTAAATGCCAGCATTCTGCATTTTCACCGGCTGCAAATGTTAGCCCCGGGTGTCTGCCGTGTGAAACAGCAGGCACCCTGCGGCTATGGTGTCCGGTCCGTACTATTATGTCACATGTCGAGAAAGGGTTAAGGGTCTTTTGTGTTTTCTCTGCAGGTAAGTCGTTGCACGAACCACATTTGTTTGTTTTTTGCTGCATCCACAGCCCAGCCCCGATGTGTGCCCGCACCCTCAATGAGTCAGCACTGATTTGCCAGCTGCATTTTTACCAATGTTTCAGTTGGTAAAATTAGCATGTTATAAGCCCCGCCCCTGGAAACGCCCCCATCCCACCAGGGAAGACACATTTGTGGGTGGGGATTACATTAGCTCCACCCATTTTTATCCCGGGAGATCAGGAATTTGCTGGAATTGTCTCTGAAAATGAAGGACAGTCACAGCAAATTTGGGACAGTTGCCAACTATGCTGAACTGTGCCCTACACTGTGCCCGCCGGGTGACAGGACCCTGGGGCTACTTTCTGCCCGCTGACAGGTGACACAGCGCCCCCTCCGCTCTCCTACTGCCCGGCTCCAGCTTCTTTCCCCCCTCCCCCATCTCTCTTCCTCCTCGTACCTCTACCATCTCTCCCCTTCTATATAATTCACAGACCTCTGCCATATAATACAGACCCAGCTGCTGCAGAACATCTTTGTGAGGAAGAAGAGACTCCTCCGGGTGATGAATGACTGACAGGAGGCTGACAGAGGCTTCATGTGAATTATTAACAGATGGATAGAAAACTTTCACTTTACAAAGAGCTTCTGCAGCAGGTGCAGTGTGCGCTGTACATTACATAGCCCCAGCTGCCTCAGAACCTCTTTGAGAATCATAAGAGGCTATTTCGCTCATACACATTTATGGTTTCTCCACAGCGTGTCCCATGTATATGTGAGAGGTAAGTCGCCCGCTCGGCTCTTTCTGTAACTCCCATAGACTGCAGTGGAGAAGGCAGCACCTGGACCGGGGGTCAGAGGATCGGTAACGCCGCCAGAGGCGGACCTGTGGATGAACCAATAAGAGAGTGACTGACAGAACGCTCCTGCTCACTCTACACAAGGAGGTTCTGCAGCAGCTGGGACGTGTACTATAAGGAATAATGTATTATATATATCAGTATAATGTACAGCAGAGCGTCCATTATATCCGGGACAGAGGAGACTGCGCCGTGTAATTCTTCTGTATGGAGCGGAGGAAAGAGACATGTGAGACGAGGAGAACTACATGGAGAAGACATGCTACATCTCACATACATGACCCTGTCCCCTACACGCTGTACATACATGACCCTGTCACCTACACGCTGTACATACATGACCCTGTCACCTACACGCTGTACATACACGACCCTGTCCCCTACAGGCTGTACATACATGACCCTGTCCCCTACACGCTGTACATACATGACCCTGTCCCCTACACGCTGCACATACATGACCCTGTCACCTACACGCTGCACATACATGATCCTGTCACCTACACGCTGTACACACATGACCCTGTCACCTACACGCTGTACATATATGACCCTGTCCCCTACACACTGTACATACATGACCCTGTCCCCTACACGCTGTACATACATGACCCTGTCCCCTACACGCTGTACATACATGATCCTGTCACCTACACACTGTACATACATGACCCTGTCACCTACACACTGTACATACATGACCCTGTCACCTACACGCTGTACACACATGATCCTGTCACCTACACGCTGTACATACATGATCCTGTCACCTACACACTGTACATACATGACCCTGTCCCCTACACACTGTACATACATGACCCTGTCCCCTACACACTGTACATACATGACCCTGTCCCCTACACGCTGTACATACATGATCCTGTCACCTACACACTGTACATACATGACCCTGTCCCCTACACGCTGTACATACATGACCCTGTCCCCTACACTCTGTACATACATGACCCTGTCCCCTACACACTGTACATACATGACCCTGTCCCCTACACACTGTACATACATGACCCTGTCACCTACACGCTGTACATACATGACCCTGTCACCTACATGCTGTACATACATGCCCCTGTCCCCTACACACTGTACATACATGACCCTGTCACCTACACTCTGTACATACATGACCCTGTCACCTACATGCTGTACACACATGACCCTGTCACCTACACGCTGTACATACATGACGATGTCACCTACATGCTGTACATACATGGTGCCTCCTCCTGTAGTGTATGTGTGATATGTAACACTCTGTATCTCTCTCAGACAGTCACTCTCTGCGCTATTACTACACGGCGGTCTCAGCTCCGGGGTCCGGGCTGCCGGAATATTCTTCAGTCGGATACGTGGATGATCGGGAGATCGTGAATTATAACTCAGAGAGCGGAAGAATGAAACCCAATGTGGAGTGGATGGAAAAAGTGGAAGCAGGATACTGGGAGAGAGAGACACAGAAACAGAAACAAACTGAGGCTGTGTACAGACATAATGTGAAAATAGCGATGAGCCGCTTCAACCAGACTGGAGGTGAGAGATAATATACTGTATACAGATATCCACACTACACCGTATACACACTACACTGTATACACTGATATACACACTACACTGTATACACTAATATACACACTACACCGTATACACCGATATATACACTACACCGTATACACTGATATACACACTACACCGTAAACACTGATATACACACTACACCGTATACATTAATATACACACTACACCGTATACATTAATATACACACTACACTGATATACACACTACACCGTATACACTGATATACACACTACACCATATACACCGATATATACACTACATCGTATACACTGATATACACACTACACAGTATACACCGATATACACACTACACCGTATACACCGATATACACACTACACCATATACACCGATATATACACTACACCATATACACCGATATATACACTACACCGTATACACCAATATACACACTACACCGTATACACCGATATACACACTACACCGTATACACTAATATACACATTACACCGTATACACTGATATACACACTACACCGTATACACCGATATACATACTACACCGTATACACCAATATACACACTACACCGTATACACTGATATACACACTACACCGTATACACCGATATACACTCTACACCGTATACACCGGTATACACACTACACCGTATACACTAATATACACACTACACCGTATACACTAATATACACACTACACCGTATACACTAATATACACACCACACCGTATACACTAATATACACACTACACCGTATACACCGATATACACACTACACCATATACACCGATATATACACTACACCATATACACCGATATATACACTACACCGTATACACCAATATACACACTACACCGTATACACCGATATACACACTACACCGTATACACTAATATACACATTACACCGTATACACTGATATACACACTACACCGTATACACCGATATACACACTACACCGTATACACCGATATACACACTACACCGTATACACTGATATACACACTACACCGTATACACCGGTATACACACTACACCGTATACACTGGTATACACACTACACCGTATACACTAATATACACACTACACCGTATACACTAATATACACACTACACCGTATACACTAATATACACACCACACCGTATACACTAATATACACACTACACCGTATACACCGATATACACACTACACCATATACACCGATATATACACTACACCATATACACCGATATACACACTACACCGTATACACTAATATACACACTACACCGTATACACTAATATACACACTACACCGTATACACCGATATACACACTACACCGTATACACTAATATACACACTACACGGTATACACACTACACCGTATACACTAATATACACACTACACCGTATACACTAATATACACACTACACCGTATACACCGATATACACACTACACCGTATACACTAATATACACACTACACCGTATACACTGATATACACACTACACCGTATACAGTGATATACACACTACACTGTATACACTGATATACACACTACACCGTATACACTGATATACACACTACACCGTATACACTGATATACACACTACACCGTATACACTGATATACACACTACACCGTATACACTAATATACACATTACACCGTATACACTGATATACACATTACACAGTATACACTGATATATACACACTACACCGTATACACTAATATACACACTAGGGACATTAAATTGATGAGGTGGCTCACCCTCTGACTGGTAAGGAATGGGTGCTCTAACTGATTGACTGACCCAGTTTAAGTGCAAATATACATATATTCAAATATAGTTAGGCACACCTACATCTGGACAGTGTAAATTCGAATGGAGGTGCGCTCACCTGGCCGTTAACGAGTATCCGATGCACGGAAGGAACCGCCTGGGAACAAGGCGTACAACAAGTCCAAGAAAAAAGCTTTCATCCAGCTTCGGATACAAACGTATTGATTCTTTATTGGAACAGTGCGAATAAAAACCAACAGAAAAATTCCATATCTACGCGTTTCGGATCATAACATCCGGCTCCTTACTCATGACACAAATAGAATAAAAGAAGCTTGTATTTAAGTGGTGTGCTCCCATAGTGAAACAGGTGTCACCACTTAATACCAAGCCACACCTTCAGTGACGTAAAAGATTACCATAGAGGAAAAAAGACAATGTAAAAACAAAGCACGCATGAGACGGCTAATAATGTAATATTAAATCATGGCGGCGATTCAAACCTTTAGGAACAGACATGCCCATACAGAATATCCAAAATGATTCCCTATTTAATAATTTCTTCCTGTAATCACCACCACAAATAGGGAGGATTAACTCTTTCAAGACCTTGTACCTGCATACCTGCGATGTCTCCACCATGGACTGCCGCATAATGTGAACTGACGGCAGATACGTTCCTAGTCCTGGCATGTGGAATATCTGATATATGTCTACAAATTCGGACTTTTAGGTTATTAACTGTACAGCCCACGTACTGGAGACAGCACAGGGTGCAGGTAACAAGGTAAACAACAAATTTTGTGTTACAATTGATATATTGTTTAAGCTTGAAAGGCTGTTGAGTGGTCATTGACAGGAAGTGTTGTCCTGGATATTAGGGATGTCCCGATACCATTTTTTTAAAACCGCGTACGAGTACCGATACTTTTATTTAAGTACTCGCCGATACCAATTACCGATACCAATACTGAATGGGGGCCACAAGGAGATGTTATACTGTATGGGGCAGCCACAAGGAGATGTTATACTGTATGGGGGCAGCCACAAGGAGACGTTATACTGTATTGGGGCAGCCACAAGGAGATGTTATACTGTATGGGGCAGCCACAAGGAGATGTTATACTGTATGGGGTCAGCCACAAGGAGACGTTATACTGTATGGGGTCAGCCACAAGGAGATGTTATACTGTATGGGGGCAGCGCAAGGAGACGTTATACTGTATGGGGGCAGCCGCAAGGAGACGTTATACTGTATGGGGGCAGCGCAAGGAGACATTATACTGTATGGGGTCAGCCACAAGGAGATGTTATACTGTATGGGGGCAGCCACAAGGAGATGTTATACTGTATGGGGTCAGCCGCAAGGAGACGTTATACTGTATGGGGTCAGCCACAAGGAGACGTTATACTGTATGGGGTCAGCCACAAGGAGATGTTATACTGTATGGGGGCAGCCACAAGGAGATGTTATACTGTATGCATGCTGGGCCCGCACTCCCTGGATTTCATGTGGCTGTCATAGCCCATAACATGTAGGATTTAGCGTTAGACCCACTCATAGAGGCGGCCTTGGCGTGGCGAGTGGCTTTTTGATCAAAATGTACACTAACGACCTCTTCTAGCATAGAGGCAGGGCAGAGTGCTGGTTGCAGAGTGCGGTTGCATTTCTTTGTTTGTAATTATACTGTATGGGGCAGCCACAAGGAGACGTTATACTGAATGGGGGCAGCCACAAGGAGACGTTATACTGTATGGGGGCAGCCACAAGGAGATGTTATACTGTATGGGGGCAGCCACAAGGAGACGTTATACTGTATGGGGGCAGTCACAAGGAGACGTTATACTGTATGGGGCAGCGACAAGGAGACGTTATACTGTATGGGGGCAGCCACAAGGAGACGTTATACTGTATGGGGGCAGCCACAAGGAGACGTTATACTGTATGGGGGCAGCCACAAGGAGACGTTATACTGTATGGGGCAGCGACAAGGAGACGTTATACTGTATGGGGCAGCGACAAGGAGACGTTATACTGAATGGGGGCAGCCACAAGGAGACGTTATACTGTATTGGGGCAGCCACAAGGAGATGTTATACTGTATGGGGGCAGCCACAAGGAGATGTTATACTGTATTGGGCAGCCACAAGGAGACGTTATACTGTATGGGGGCCACAAGGAGACATACTGTAAGGAGTCAGGACAACAATTTTTGAAGCCCCTCCCTTCTCAGTATAATAGTTTGTGGCCATCATACAGTAATGTTTATTTCTTCTTGCTCATGTATATGGGACACATTCTTCCCTAATGCCTGCTTATAGAGATCAATGTGCAACTTGCAGGCAGGAAGGGAAGGACCAGGGCCACAGAAGACACATACCACCTATTTCTTATACTTACTAGGGTCGGTTCCTCTAACTTTTGAAACTCCTAGCGGGCGAACTGTGTGTGAGGAGGCCGGAGGGTGTCTGGACTCTGGAGAGGCTTTTCCCGCGGCAGGCTTGCTCCTGTGCTCCGATTTGGAGATCAGATGTCTGTGGGCGAAGTCATGGGGAACATGGGGGAGGAGCCGGGGATGGTGGCAGCCGCTGCGGAAAGTGTGAATCAGAGCAGCCGCGGCAAAAGTCTCTTTCCAGACAACCTCCTCACACCACATGCAGAACTGGTCACGTCGGATGGCTGTGGGTGGAGTCCTTAACATGCGAGGAGCCGGGGACAGTGGAGGCCGCTGGTAATCAGAGCGAGGGGCGGAGACTGGGAGCAAGAAGGAGCTGTTTTTACTGTGCAAGATGCAGGGGCAGGCCGCGGACGGACACAGACACGTTTAGAAGCGCCGCACAGGTATCGGCAGTGGTATCAGGGACATTTGCACGAGGCAAATGTCCGGTATCCATACCGATACTGGTATTAGTATCGGGACATCCCTACTGGATATATCATATTACAGCATGAGCATATCTTATGTCCATACTTAAAGTTACCTTTGTGTCTAAGCCAGGTAGAGCGATTTACCTTATCCTCTAAAAACAGGGAAGGACTTAGTTTTTTGGCCAAAGTGGTGGCTTTGCGTGCCACACATCTAATACCAGTACTCACAACATCCGACCATTTTTCTTCACTGTGCAACACCGCAAGATGTTATTTTACAATATGACAAATACGTGAATATTCCAGACTATACTCGGTCACAAACACCAGAATGCGACAATCATCTGTTTTATGAGTACTTTTGCGAGTATTTTTCGGAAACACAAGGTCAATGCGAGGTTTACATAAAGCTTCTTTTCTATCTGAAACAAAACAATAGCTGATCTCAGGGATACCAGCCACAAAAACACCGCGGAGCCTCATTTAAGAGTCTCAACACAGCAATCCGAAGTGCAAAGCTCCCTGGGAAACAGTAATATGCAAAATAAATGTGGAGCCTCAGTATTGGGTCTACAACACAATGAAAGCCAGATATCTCTCAAAGGTAGGAAAACAGAGCAAAGGGTGTCTCCATTACAGAGATCACCAAATCCACCATATTAAGTGGCCCCTATGTCAAGATCCCGCTTTTTTACAAGCTTTAAGGATGTGACGGGGAAAACCTAAGCCAGTTATCCATCCACAGACAGCTGTTTCGGGGTGTTGCCCCTCATCATCTTTTCTAGCTGTCTGCAAGAATTTTTTTGGATATTTCCTGACTAAAAGACGATGAGATCAGATTTAATTCATTCTAACATGCAGAATCGTCAGAACAATTGCAGCGTGCCCGCATAAACTCTCCTTTAGGGATGTTCTTGATGATGAGACAAGGATGACACGATGTTGCGAATAAAGTGGTATTACCTGCTATCTCCTTACGGTAAGTATGTGTGACCACTGCAGATTTAGAGACATCTCCCCTTATAAGAAGATCTAAAAAAGGGATGGTGGAGGGATCACTACCTAAAGAAAATGTAAGGTTACAATCATTGCTATTCAAATAGGCTGCCCAGAGTGGCACGGCCGCCACATCATTTAACCAAACAAAGAGCAAATCGTCTATGTAGCGACCGTACCACTCCAAGGAAGCCATCCAAGGGTTGTTACAAGAAAATAGATAGCGATGCTCCCACCAAGCCATATAAATAGTGGCCAGAAACGGTGAGAATTTAGCCCCCATTGAGACGCCAGAAAGTTGGAGAAAAAAGCAGCCATTGAACATGAATACATTGTGTTTTAACAAAAATTGGACCGTGCGGCACAGAAAATCTCAAAATCCAGTTGAGTGATCTGAATAGGTACGTAAAAACCATTGCAGGCGGGTGATAGCAAGATCATGCGGAATTACAGTATACAAAGATGTAACATCTGCTCTGATCCACATGAAATTGAGTTTCCAGTTGCAATCATGAAAAGCTTGCAAAACTGCCCTGGTGTCCAAAAGAAAACCAGGGATATTTTGTACCAAAGGTTGGAGGATGCTGTCCACCCAGGCAGACAATCTTTCAGTGAAATATCCAATGCCCGACACTATAGGGCGCATCTTAGGGGAAACCCCCTTTGTGGATTTTGGGAAAGGAATGAAATATAGGAATGACAGGATGTGATACAAATATAAAGTCCGTCTGTTTCAAAATCATATAGCCCTCCTCCAAATCCTGCGATAACAAGTTTGAATGGAAAGTTCCTGTTGGAAAAGGGGGTGGGGTCATGGGCAAGCTCCCGAAAAGTACCAGTGTCAGTCAACAGGGCCAAATTTTGCAATTTATAAACGAGCTTGTCCATGACCACCACTAAACCTCCCATATCCGCACATTTGATAACAATATCTGACATTTCCTCTAATTTACCTAAGGCAATATATTCAGAACGGTCAAGATTATTAATAAATTTGCTTCTAACAGAGGCTTCCAATGCAAACAAGTCTCGTTCCACCAGCTCTTGAAACCGGTCCAAAGCCGCGAACGTGATTGAATAGGGTAGAAATCTTTATTATGGGTTGTGAAGTTGTGTGCAAAATCACCACCCTGCAAATTAGAGTCTGGAATGGGACGAGACGCTTGCATATATGAAGTGTTGACTAGCTCCTGAAAAGAAAAAACAGACATGGAATCAGACGTACATGGCTGAGATAGCAAAGGAATCATATCCAACGGAACAGGTTGTAAATTTCGGAAGCAAATTGTTTCTTAAGTGTCAGATTGCGAGCTAGCCTATTAACGTCCACAATGGTCCGATAGAGATTAAAATGACATGTAGGTAAAAAAGTAAGGCCTCTCGCCAACACATTTAGTTGTTGCTGTGAAAGAATTTTAGACAAAAGATTGACAACTTGCAAATTTACTTGGTTTTCCTGTTGCGGGATGGATATCGGCCGTTTCCTGCGGTGTTTCCGCCCTGCACGGCGTTTGACGATTTATTATGTCTTATGCTGTCACTTGTTGTGCCGCTGAATGAATCCAAATCTTTTTCCTACAAAAAAGCCAATGATGTCTCGGGAGCAGAATCAGAGGAATCCGGTTCAGTTGAACTGAAAACAACTTTCGTAGGCTTGCCACACTTGTTGCGGTTAATTTTCTTCATAGTTAAGCGTAGCGTATTTGCTCTGGATTCACTCCAATTATAAATAGTGTTGCTTTTGTAATCCTGCAGATCATGACTGAATTTATCTTGTTTAATGGAGATCAAAGTATTTTCCAGTTTATTTAAATTTTCTTGGAGCTTAGCATCAAGGTCCAGAAAGGTTTGGGACTGTGATGAGGAGGTGATGGAATCCTGTACAACTTTAATTTCCTCTCTCAAACTAGAAAGGGATTCTTACTCTTGGGCAATAATAAGTTCCATGAGTTTGAACGAACATTCTGATAAAATATTCTGCCACTGAACAAAAAAACGCATCGCAATACATAGTGGTGGGTTTCTTTCGTAGCCGCAAACCCCGTGGCATCATTTTACGTTCAACATATTTTTTCAGGGATGTGGCTTCCCTCCAGGTGCGCATTTCTTTGATTAGGAGTTTTTCCAAGGAAGCCATATGGTGGGATTCCTTATTGTCCACATCAAAGATAGCGTTCATTTTGTTCAGTCTCTTTTGGCAATCATCAATAACTCTTAGGCCTCTTTCACACGGGCGTTGCGGGTGCACTCCGTCAAACAGTGCGGGTGCGTTGCGTGGAGATAGCCGCGTTTTTTCCCTGCGAGTGCAAAGCGCTGTCATGCGTTTTGCACGCGCGGGAGAAAAATCGGCACTTTTGGTACCCAGACCCGAACCTGCACTTCTTCACAGAAGTGCATGTTTGGGTCCGAAATTGTCCCGCTGGTATTATTTCACATTATAACATAGTTATAATGTAAAATAATACCCTTGGCCATCTTCCTAATGTTGAACCCGGTGAACCCTCCTCACGCATTGCACCCGCGCGGAAAACTCGCCCGTGTGAAAGGGGCCTTAATGAAGAATGTGACATGGTGAAAATTTGTCATATTGTAAAAAAAACATCTTGCAGTGTTTCACAGTGATGAACAATGGTCGGATGTTGCGAGTACTGGTATTAGATGTATGGCACGCAAAGCCACCACTTCGGCCAAAAAACTAGACACAAAGGTAACTAAGTGTGGACATAAGATATGCTCATGCTGTAATGTGATATATCCAGGACAACACTTCCTGTCAATGACCACTCAACAGCCTTTCAAGCTTAAACAATATATCAATTGTAACACAAAATTTGTTGTTTACCTTGTTACCTGCACCCTGTGCTGTCTCCAATATGTGGGCTGTATGGTTAGTAACCTAAAAGTCCGAATTTGTAGACATATATCAGATATTCCACATGCCAGGACTAGGAACGTATCTGCCGTCAGTTCACATTATGCAGCAGTCCATGGTGGAGACATCGCAGGTATGCAGGTACAAGGTCTTGAAAGAGTTTATCCCCCTATTCGTGGTGGTGATTACAGGAAAAAAATTATTAAATAGGGAATCCTTTTGAATTTGGCACGTGTGTTCCTAAAGGTTTGAATCGCCGCCATGATTTAATATTACATTATTAGCCGTCTCATGCGTGCTTTGTTTTTACATTGTCTTTTTTCCTCTATGGTAATCTTTTACGTCACTGAAGGTGTGGCTTGGTATTAAGTGGTGACACCTGTTTCACTATGGGAGCACACCACTTAAATACAAGCTTCTTTTATTCCATTTGTGTCATAAGTAAGGAGCCGGATGTTATGATCCGAAACGCGTAGATATGACATTTTTCTGTTGGTTTTTATTCGCACTGTTCCCATAAAGAATCAATACGTTTGTATCCGAAGCTGGATGAAAGCTTTTTTCTTATATCTGGACACAACATGGGTTCAGTGTTATTGGTAAAACAATAATATATTGTGAGGAATATGGATTATTATTTAATGTCAGCCATGTTCTCACTCCAGCCATCTGCTGGCAGATAGCCGATTGATTTCCTCTAACTCCACAGGGGGGCCCTGCTTCAAAGCCCAGCCGAATGGCAGAGAACTTCTAGCAGGCCACCTTTGTTTACATCTTACACCTCCATTCAGACAGCCTGGATCCTGTAGGAAAACGTCCCTGCAGGGGGTCTCTGCCATTCCCCAGTTCAATCAGAATTATCAGGCATCATGGAACTGGCAATTCATAGGGATTTATGAATCGCCCGTTGTTAGAAATACTTTCTGAGGCACTGAACTCTTTTTATTTCAAAGACATAGCAAAACAGGAACTTACACAAATGTAACACTGCCATCTAGTGACCATACAATACAATTACATACAGTGGTTGTTGCTTATACAATACAAACCTTGTATGTCAACACCCCCACTCAACAACCACTATCTATGTCAGTCCCATTTCTCAACTAAGATCCACAAATCTGTTTCTAGCGAGTGGCTTTGTCGAAGCATCAGCAATCATTTTTTCAGACTCACAATACACAAGTAAAATTACTTTCTGATCAACTAAGTCATGAATGTAATGATGTCCAAGGTCGATGTGCTTGGTTCTTGCATTAATCTTCTCACTTGTTGCAAGCTTAACGCAAGCCTGATTGTCCTCAAATAAGACGGTAGGTTCTGATGTTGCCTCTCCAAGATCCTTGAGTAATTGCTGTAACCACACAACTTATTGACTGGCATAAGCTGCAGATATGTATTCAGCTAATGTAGAAGACAATGCCACTGACATCTGTTTTTTTGCTGGACCAAGATATAGGACTGTTTCCCAATTCTAATAAGTAACCACTTGTGGATTTGCGTGTGCTGTGGTCACCTGCCCAATCGGAGTCCACATATCCCTTGAACTTTAACCCCTTAAGGACTCAGCGCTATTTCACCTTGAAGGGGTTATCCAACTTATATAAATTTAGGCTAATGTGCATTATATTTTTATATTAAACAACTTTTGTAATTCATTTACATTATTAACCCCTTAAGGACCAAGGGCGTACATGTACGCCCTGTGAATTTCCGATCACCGCTGCACACGTGGCGGTGATCGGAACAAGATGCCTGCTGAAATCAATTAGCAGGCACCTTGGCACAATGCCCAGGGGGGTCCTGTGACCCCCCCATGTCAGCGATCGCAGCAAACTGCAGGTCAATTCAGACCTGCGGTTTGCTGCGCTATCTGTAGTCTCTGATCTCAGAGACTAAAATATGCCCCAAGCGTATCAAAGTTTAACCCCCTGCACCCCGCCATATTAGTGTACCCCGGGCGGTGCAGGGAGGGATGCGAGTGGGCGCGGGAGGCGGGCGGTGCGGCAGGCGGATCGCAATTGCGATCACCCGCCCGCCTCCTTTCAAGCGATTTCCCTGGTGTCTAGTGGGTATAGCAGGGGTCAGCACGTTGCTGACCCCTGCTATAAACTGCTGACATCTGCTGCAGATGTCAGCAGTTTAACCCAGCTTCTATACCGCGGTCGCACGGACCGCGGTATAGAATAGTTAACATGGAGGAGCTCCCTCCTTCTCCCATCGGGGCTGCTGTACCTTGCAGCCCCCGACGAGATAGGATAGCAGAGGAGGAGCTCCCTCTCTTCCTATCACCTGCTGCTCTGTAATGGCAGCAGGTGATGAGCTACCATGGCAGCAGGACGCTTTCAGAGCGTCCTGCTTGCCATGGTACTGAAACTCTGAATGGGCTTTTGCTAAAGGCAAAAGCCTATTCAGGCTTTGTAAAAGTAAAAAAATACAGTAAGTACACTATATAGTGTACTTACTGTATTATATAGACACCAGATCCACTGGATCTACAAGAACCAAGTGGGTCTGGGTCAAAAAAATGTCAAAAAAGTGAAAAATAAGTAAAAATAAGAAAAATACATATCACTGAATAAAAATAAAAAAAAACAAAAACACTACACATATTAGGTATCGCCGCGTCCGTAAAAATCTCCTCTATAAAAATATTACGTGACCCAACCCCTCACGCAAATACCGTAAAAAAAACCACAAAAAATGGTGTAAAAAAGCCATTTTTTGTCACCTAGCATCACAAAAAGTGTAATACCAAGTGATCAAAAAGGCGTATGCCTCCCAAAATAGTACCAATAAAACCGCCATCTCATCCTGCAAAAAATGAGTTCTTATATAGGACAATCGCCCAAAAAAATAAAAAAATATGGCTCTCAGACTATGGAGACACTAAAGCATGATTTGTTTTGTTTTAAAAAATGATAATATTGTGTAAAACTTAAATAAATAAATAAAAAGTATACATATTTGGTATTGGTGCGTCCGTCGTAACCTGCTCTATAAAAAAACACATGACCAAACCCCTCAGGTGAACACAACAAAAAAAAAAATAAAAAATACGGTGTCAAAAGCCATTTTTGTCACCTTACATCACAAAACGTGTGATAGCAAGCGACCAAAATGTCATATGCACCCCAAGATAGTTCTAATCAAACCGACATCTCATCGCACAAAAAATGAGCCCCTACATAAGACAGTCGCCCAAAAAATAAAAAAAATATATGGCTTTCAGAATGTGAAGACACTAAAAAAATCATTTTTTTCAAAAATGCTGTATTATGTAAAACTGAAACAAAACCCCCCAAAAAGTAGCCATATTTGGTATTGCCGCGTCCGTAGCAACCTGCTCTATAGAAATAGCACACAATCTAACCTGTCAGTTCAACGATGTAAATAACAAAAATAAAAACGGTCCGAAAATAGCTATTTTTTGCAAATTTTCCATTTTAATCAATTCTTCCAGTAACAAAGCAAGGGTTAACAGCCAAACAAAACTCAATATTTATTGCCCCGATTCTGTAGTTTGCAGAAACACCCCATATGTGGTCGTAAACTGCTGTATGGTCCAAACGGCAGGGCGTAGAAGGAAGGAACGCCATATGGTTTTTGAAGGCAGATTTTGCTGGACTGGTTATTTGACACCATGTCCCATTTGAAGCCCCCTGATGCACCCCTACAGTAGAAACTCCAAAAAAGTGACCCCATTTTGGAAACTACGGGATAAGGTGTCAGTTTTGTTTTATTATTTTAAGGTAAATATGATTTTTGGTTGCTCTATATTACACTTTTTTTGAGGCAAGGTAACAAAAATAGAAATTCGAAATTTCATCTCCATTTGCCAATAACTCTTGTGGAACACCTAAAGGGTTAACAAAGTTTGTAAAATCAGTTTTGAATACCTTCAGGGGTGTAGTTTCTTAGATGGAGTCACTTTTTGGAGATTCTACTCTAGGGGGTGCATCTGGGGGCTTCAAATGGGACATAGTGTCAAAAAACCAGTCCAGCAAAATCCGCCTTCCAAAAACCATATGGCGTTCCCTTCCTTCTGTGCCCTGCCGTTTGGCCATACAGCAGTTTACGCCCACATATGGGGTGTTTCTGCAAATTACAGAATCGGGGCAATAAAAATTGAGTTTTGTTTGGCTGTTAACCCTTGCTTTGTTACTGGAAAAAATGGATTCAAACGGAAAATTTTCCAAAAAATAGAAATTCTGAAATTTTATCTCTATTTGCCATTAACTCTTGTGGAAAACCTAAAGGGTTAATGACGTTTGTAAAATCAGTTTTGAATACCTTGAGTGGTGTAGTTTCTAGAATGGGGTCATGTTTGGATGGTTTCTATTATGTAAGCCCCACAAAGTGACTTCAGACCTGAACTGGTTCCTAAAAAGTGGGTTTTTGAAAATTTCTGAAAAATTTCAAGATTTGCTTCTAAACTTCTAAGCCTTGTAACGTCCCCAAAAAATAAAATGGGGAATGTAAATCAATAACTTTTTTGGGCGGTATTACTATGTATTATAGAAGTAGAGAAATTGAAACTTGGAAAATTGCAAATTTTTCCAAATTTTTGGTAAATTTGATATTTTTTTATAAATAAAAATGAAATTTTTCAACTTAATTTTACCAGTGTCATGAAGTACAATATGTGACGAAAAACCAATCTCAGAATGGCCTGGATAAGAAAAAGCGTTTTAAAGTTATCACCACATAAAGTGACACTGGTCAGATTTGCAAAAAATGGCCTGGTCCTAAGGTGAAAATGAGCCCGGTCCTTAAGGGGTTAAAGATGCCCTGTTTATCATCTGCAGATTAGTGTGCTGTTATCTCTGACGTCATCCACCCTGCTCCGGCGGTGACGTCTTGTTTACAGGCTGCTCCCTGCTTGAGGGAGTGGCCCCGCTCTGTAAACGAAACATCAGAGCCGTTGGTTCGCGCCCCCCTCTCACTTTCGTCTCACAGCATCGGCTCCAGTAAGGGATCGCGCATGCGCGATTCTTACCATAGCCGTCCTGACAGATTCAGCCGCACAGTCTTACAGCCTTTGGTGCCCGCCCCTTCTCTCTCTCTTATGACACAGCACGGCTCTGGTAAGGATCGCGCATGCGCATTCCTTTACTGGAGCCGATGCTGTGAGACGAAAGTGAGAGGGGGGCGTGAACCAACGGCTCTGATGTTTCGTTTACAGAGCGGGGCCACTCCCTCAAGCAGGGAGCAGCCTGTAAACAAGACGTCACCGCCGGAGCAGGGTGGATGACGTCAGAGATAACAACACACTAATCTGCAGATGATAAACAGGGCATCTTTAATAATGTAAGTGAATTAAAAAGTTGTTTAATATATTAATATAATGCACATTAGCCTAAATTTATATAAGTCGGATAACCCCTTTAAGGATCTGGACATTTTTTGCAAATCTGACCATTGTCACTTTATGTGGTGATAACTTTTAAACGCTTTTTCTTATCCAGGCCATTCTGAGATTGTTTTTTCGTCACATATTGTACTTCATGACATGGTAAAATGGAGTTTAAAAATTTCATTTTTATTTATAAAAAAATACCAAATTTGCCAAAAATTTTGAAAAATGTGCAATTTTCCAAGTTTCAATTTCTCTACTTCTATAATACATTGTAATACCGCCAAAAAAAGTTATTGATTTACATTCCCCATATGTCTACTTCATGTATCGATCATTTTGGGAATGCCATTTCATTTTTTGGGAACGTTACAAGGCTTAGAAGTTTAGAAGCAAATCTTAAAATTTTTCAGAAATTTTCAAAAACCCATTTTTTAGGGACCAGTTCAGGTCTGAAGTCACTTTGTGAGGCTTACATAATAAAACCACCCAACAATTTCCCCATTCTAGAAACTACACCCCTCAAAGTATTCAAAACTGATTTTACAAACGTCATTAGCCCTTTAGGTTTCCCACAAGAGTTAATGGCAAATGGAGATAAAATTTCAGAATTTCGATTTTTGGGAAAATGTTCAATTTTAATCAATTTTTTTCAGTAACAAAGCAAGGGTTAACAACCAAACAAAACTCAATATT